>CM042325.1:27995419-28075419 GCA_023566125.1 Zingel zingel
AAAAAACTTGAAGGATGGAAACGGTTAGCTTGGCATTTAGCTGTCAGTCATTACACTTTTTAAACCATGTTTTGTTCAACAGTCATTATGATCATAAATATCGTTTGAAATATCTGTTTTTATCTGATGATGATAAATAGTATAGCTAAAAGGCTATTGAGATTTATATGAGACACTGAGTATGTTTACATGCACACAATATTCCACTATTATTCAGAATTTGACAATATTCCAAATTTGATACAGGTGATGTAAACAGCATATTCTGTTTAGATATTCCGGGTTAAGACGTGGGAGATACTATTAGTATTATTCAGGCTTTAGAAGCATTCTATGGACATGTATACAGCTCATTCAGAATATGCGACTCACTCAGGGTTTTGTGACAGTTTACGGTCAGCTCTGTGCATTGCTATGGTTGTTGTACACACACCAAGCAGCCAACAGTTTGCAGGGCTGCGGTAGAGATGCACGGCCAAAAGAAAAGAAGGAGAAACACAGCTACTTTTAAACATAATCAGAGACTCGGATATCAACAGGGTTTTGAATTTGAGCCGACCTTTTCAAGAAGCTGGTTGAAGGAATGAAAGAGGGAATATTCCAATCCATCTTTCTCAGGGAAACAGCGTCATATATGGCCTGTGAAAAATGTTACTTTGATGAAAAAAAAGATTATTCAGTAGCATAAGGCCACCCATTGGTGTGACAGGGGGCAGCACAGTGCAAGAAGGTTCAGGGTTTGAAGATATTTCTGTTGGGGAGAGAGATATTTTGTACGTATAGATGTTTATTTAAAGGCATTTTGTTTATACTTTGTGTTTTGTGAGGGTATCTTAGGGAGTACCTAGGCAATTTAACCAACTTATTCAATTAAATGTTTTTATCTTTCTTTAATTGTTTTTGTCTTTGTTTGTGAGAGGGACTTGGGACACTTTTCACACATTTCTTTAGTCTATATCCACTACGTTCCACTTCCGGGATTGCTCCGATGCTGCCGGAAATTCAGCCGGATGTCCCTCATTTTCGGCCGGATGTCCGTCCCCTTCCTCTTTCTTTGTGTTGGTGTTCTAAACTCCGGTGGATTTATGAGGACTATGGTTAACTGCTCCTCAGATCTCTGCAGGGTAAATCCAGACAGCTAGCTAGACTATCTGTCCAATCGGAGTTTTCTGCTGCACGACTAAAACTACTTTTGAACGTACACATGTTCCGCATTCTATTTCTAAAATAGACCTACTTATTGTTGTACTCATTTGAGTTGATGTTACTATGCAAACAAAATTACAGGTAAGCTTGTTGTGACTATGTAGCAGACATTACTTTGTTGTAATGTTGTTTGTAACAGTTGTTGGTTACTGCTAAATATGTCTGCAGTGTAAAATGGATGCTTTGCGATTAATTGTAATCACAGCCCCTGATATATATTCACATATATATATATATATATATATATATATATATATATATATATATATATATATATATATATATCCAATTAGTCCAAATACACACAAAACTAATAATTAAATTGGGGTGAAGGTGCCTATGTTTACTGTATGTGTATGTATGTATGGAGGCCCTGTACAGACTGTGAAAACAAATTTCCCCAGTGGACAATAAAGACTATCTATCTATCTACCTACCTACCTACCTATCTATCTATCTATCTATCTATCTATCTATCTATCTATCTATCTATCTATCTATCTATCTATCTATCTATCTATCTAAATGAAAGAATAAATTAACTATAAACCATAAAGTGACCTCAAATGAAACCATCTGAAAGGAAGAATTGCTCACAACACATGCCCACTCTTAGGCCATAACCATTGTGAGCTCACAAATAGAAGGGTCGTTCTTCTATTTGTTTGATTCTCCAAAGGGTCGTTGGAGAATCACTGCCATAAACCTCCTTCCGGGGGTTTGCCCTGTTATGGGCATCACCTCCATAAGAAAGTGAGGGTATGACTCACTGCCTCTCCTCTGTTTGTTCTGAATCTTCCAGGCGAGCATAGCGCAACCACCTCTGACTCTCTCTCTCTCCATTTCTATCTTTGTGTGTGTGTGTGTCTCTCTCTCTTTAAGTCCAAAGAGGCAGGGAGCTGGAGAGCTTTCTATTTATAGAATCCTACCCGCCTGTTCAGCCTCCCACCCCCTTTGGCACAAAGAGATACACCCACAGACACACACAAAGCATCCATGGACAGCACGCATGCAAGCACAACACACAGGACGTTGCACGATAATGTAAAACACACACACACACACACACACACACACATTATATATATATATATATATATATATATATATATATATATATATATATATATATATATATATATATATATATATATATATATATAATGCATTTAGCTTTTACAGTGTGCATACAAACAACATGCAGCACACCAAAAAAAAAACACAAATACCCACAATAGCACACAAATGGCATTAATAATGCAGGGATTCCTCGTGGAGAAAGAGGAACACTCCCTGTAATAGATAGAGGGGGAAGGGGGTTCCACTACTTTGCAGCTTCTACTTTGTACAATGTAGCATGACAAGTACCCATTTTTATTCTTTATTCTATGTGGGTACGTGTGTGTGTGTGTGTGTGTGTGTGTGTGTGTGTGTGTGTGTGTGTGTGTGTGTGTGTGTGTGTGTGTTTGCGTGCTTGTGTCTAGTAATTAAAATAATCTGTCACTCTACCACACAAAACACATAGTACCACCTTGTTGCGCCAACAAAAATGCCCGTCCTGTCAGTATATGATGGACAGTTATATTTATGCTTGTATGTGCACGTCATGGTGCAGAAGTATGTTTTGTCCACCTGATAAATGTCAGTCCAATACTCTTTCTCTCTCTCTCTCTGTTTTTGGTCTCCACCAGCTCCTTTAAGAAATATCTGTCTCTTTAAGCTGCTAACTGCTCCACTGTGTTCATCAGTTAGTCTCTAACTGTGTCTGTCTGCTATTTGCTGCTAAGCAGGTAGAGTACAGTGGCTTTATCAGAGCTTTCCCCCTGAAAACAGCTGCCTGATGTGGTCAAAAAAGTGAACAAAGTTTTGGGCAGGACAGCTAAACAATGACTGGACTGTAAATATGTAATGCTCACATTCATACACAGTTGCCTGAGGCTGCTATACAAGGTGCCACCTGCCCATCAGATAAACATTCACACACATTCACACATCAATGGCGCAGCATCGGGAGGAATTCGGGCTTCAGTGTCTTGCGTTTATCGTGTTTTAAGCTCCCAACTTGTCACTACTAGGCACTATTAGGCAATGGTTATGGTTATGGTTAGGTTTAGGTGCCTTGAAGTCAACGGTTGCAGCGCTGCCTGGAAGGAGACGTTGGGGGCTTAAAACACCATCGAGCGTGTCTTGCCCAAGGACACTTCAACATGGGACGGCAGGGCCAGGGATCAAACCACCAACCTTCCAATTGGCAGGCGACTGCTCTACCACCTGAGTCCCAATAAGGTGAAACTACAAAGCTCTGTAAAGCCGAGAGGAGCTGCAGATTCAGGTGATAATTATCTGTAGGTACAGCACTAGTGAACCCTTTTACATTGTCATTTATTGTTATTACATAAAAAATGATTATATGTATAATATATATTAAACATTCTTTTAAACTTACATCTCTTCTCTTGATCAGTATTGTATATCTTGACTTTTTCCAATTTTGTCAGTTTTAATGTACCATATGATTTTATAACATACTGTATGTTCTGTTGTTGGTGCTCTACAGTAGGTTTATAATTATTATTATTATATTCATCAATCCAAATTGGGAAAAAATAGCACAATAAATACAGTAATAATAGGAATCCAAGCCCATCTTACCGCTGGTAGCTACTGGAAGTAAAGGGTTTGACTAAAATGAGGTTTTGAAGGATAATACTGACTAATAATAAAAAATTTAAAATATAATAATAATATTGTATAGGTCACACAGTATCAACCATGAAAGGACACATAATTCATCTGCCACTCAAAACACAAGATTCTTCTGGGGTTAGGGTTATCTTTAAGCCCGGTAGAGCCACCTTTGAGATGTATTACCTGGACCGGACCAACAGTCAAGATGCAAATGTGGATTTTGGGGAAAGGGATACACTGCCTTCTGTCCCCTCAGAAGTGAGGCTGTTGTGGTATCAGCTGACATTACTGTAAAGTACCACAGACATTAGGAAAATATGCCATTATCTGGGTTTTAGGAATTCTAATCATCATATTCAAAACTGTGAATTTGAATGAATGAACACTAATACACAAACAAACAAACACATGTGCGCTCGTATTAGAGCACGCACTGCAGTGAAGATGACTCAGCGACTAGTGTTGCCATGGAAACACTGCCTCTTTGCAATCAGTCTCTTAGTAACTGTACGGTTGCCGAGGCAGGAACCAGTGTGTGTGTGTGTGTGTGTGTGTGTGTGTGTGTGTGTGTGTGTGTGTGTGTGTGTGTGTGTGTGTGTGTGTGTGTGTGTGTGCGTGTGTGCGCATGTGCGTGTGTGTGTGTATATTATGACACTCAGCAATCTATGTCAATGTGATGATGTAGTTCATTGAGTGGACAGTATAATTACAGCGATTATGAACAGATACCTTTCAAATGCAGTTGTTTCTTTCAAGACTTTCAAGATTCTAGAATTTATGAGATGTCTATTTATTTATTAGAAAATACTCATTGGCAGTGGTGGAAGAAGTATTCAGATCCTTACTTCAGTAAAAGTACTAATACCACACTGTAAAAAATACTCTATTACAAATAAAAGTCCTGCATTGAAACTGTTACCTCGTATCGTCAGGAAAATGTAATTAAAGTATTGAAGGTAAAAGTACTCAATGCAGAACTCTCCTCCCATTGTAGAAAGTGTAAAGGATCCAACGAGATGTGTTTAATGGTCTAATCATTTCAGCTGGACTTGTAGGCCATTATATTGTTGGCTAGTTTCATTTATAATAAAAACATCAGATTTTATAAACTACATGAGTTTTGTGTGCAGAAATCTTAATGTGTAAAGTAACTAGTAACTAAAGCTGTCAGATGAATGTAGTGGAGTAAATAGTACAATATTTCTCTCTGAAATGTAGCGCAGTAGAAGTAGAAAGTGGCATTAAAATAAAGAAAAGACTCAAGTAAAGTATAAGTACCTCAACATTTGGACTTAAGTACAGTACTGGAGTAAATGTACTTAGTTACATTACATCTCTGGTCATCAGAAGATAGGAATCTGGAGAGTGGGAATTAATGGAAAACCTTTGAGAGCAAAGACACAAACCTGTTAAACCTACCAGAGCCACTTCTCCTAATTGACCAATCATGGCAGACACACTGTCACCCAACACAACACAGTCAGTGGTAGGCTCTTTTGCGAAGCCTCCCTGACAGGAATCATACACTGACTATGTTTACGTTTTTTTGCCCTTATTCCTAAAAAGCCAATATTCATATTAAGCTGTCTACATGGCCAATGAAAATGAGTATTCCACTAAAATTCCAGATTACATGCAGCCCTGCAAAATAGGATTTTTTTTTTCAAATTTGGCGGACTTGTTTGAAGGTGCAAACACAGCCTCCCACGTTCATTCCTTCAACCACCAAAAACCTGTTGATATCCAAGTATTTCATAATGTTTCAAAGTAGCTGTGTTTCTCCTTTTCTTTTGGCCGTGCATCTCTACCGCAGCGCTGCAAACTGTTGGCTGGTTGGTTTGTGTACAACAACCATAGCAACGCACAGTGAGTCACATATTCTATTCTGAATGCGCTGTCAAAAGAATGCTTCTAAAACCTGAATAATACAGAGTATCCCAGATGTCTTACTCAGAAAATGCTATGTTCAGAAAAAGGGACCTATTCTTAATATCCAAAGGGAATATGCTGTTTACATCACCTGTGTCAAGTTCAGAATATTGTCATATTCGGAATAATAGTGGAATATTAGTGTGCATGTCATCATTATTACACTACAGCAGGGGTCAGCAGCGCTACAGAAGTTCACCAACCTGAAAATGAATCTCCTTTATTGTTATTGTATGAACTCTTTGCTAATCAGATTGTAGCACACTGGTGTGATGAGGAGTAATCTTGAATAGTGTGTCTGAGAGGGGCTCTCTAGTAGTGTTGAAATAAATACTCTGAACTAGCCATTATTGTAGTAAGATAATTCCAATACCATCCATTCTTACAGGATGATGCTAGTTTTGTCAGTGAACCAACCAGTACAAGGCCATTGAACTTTTTCTATGAGGTTGCGATGACACAATCAAATTTGGCAACAACAAAAATATATTAAATTGCTCATATTATGCTTTTTGGCTTTTTCCCTTTCCTTTATTGTGCTACAGAATATATCTTTTTTGTGCATGTCATAGGTTTACAAAGTGAAAAAACCCAAAGTCCACTTAACCATCTCCAACAGAAAACACTGTTCACAAACTGCTCCAAACAGCTCTATTGTAGTCCAGCCTTTACTTCAGAGACACACGTGTGTGTCACACAACACAAACAAGAAACATTAACAGAGTGTGTGTGTGTGTGTGTGTGTGTGTGTGTGTGTGTGTGTGTGTGTGTGTGTGTGTGTGTGTCTGTGTGTGTGTGTGTGTGTGTGTGTGTGTGTGTGTGTGTGTGTGTGTACATTATCAATCTGGGGGACAAAGTAGGATGGATGGTGGGGGTGATGGGCTTGAGGGAAATCACAGAGAAGAAAAAAAAGTAATAGAAAAGATATATATAGGCTACTGTATAAGTGAAAGTAAGAGTGTATCAAAAATAGTAACAATAAATAGGAGTCAGGAGGAGTGCGCCCCATCCCCTGGCAGTGAAGCAGGGTCGGGGCATCGTCAGGGAGAATCCGGAGAGGGTCAGCATGGTTGGTCGGGCTGGCTCTACTGGATTATTATTATTATTTATTTTTCCCTGCAGATCCGATCAGATAATTGTACTACCATGTCCAGGAGACAGACAGAATTAAAACGCTATGTATGAAAGAATAACTTAACACTCTGAAACGTCTTGCTCCAGTCTAGGTTGCGAAGGTGGTTTGGGTTGTTCTGCCCAGGGATCAGGGTTACAACCATAGACAGTATATATAATAGACCAACAGATCCCGTTGCTTTGGACGGAAACCAGTGAAGGCTATTAGAAGCACTTTTCCGGTGAGCGCCAAGCGTTACTGCGCAGCCTCCAACTGAGAGAGACGACGTAAATGTGACGTGATCAACCTGTCTGAAAGTTGGACGTCTTCTGGTAGCTGTGCCAAGAGAAATCTCAATCATTCCCAATCTTGCAGAGACGGAGAGCGTAGGTATATGTAAGGAAATAACATAGGCATAGGCTAATTATTGCTAACTAAAATGCTAGTTAACATTAGTAGTTAAACTTAAATAGCTAATGTAAGTCAAAACTTCCTGCGAGCTTCTCCTGTACTATACGGTAATTCCTCTACTATGCGATAGAACGTCGCGTGGTCATGACACAATCGTTAGCCTATTTTTACAAAAAACGTCTGTTACGGAGCCATAACGTGAGATACAAGGTAATTTATCCTTTTATACATTGTTGTGTTTCTTTAGAAATAAACAATGGACAAATATATATAATATGGACATCTTTAAACGCTTCAGATGTAAAGTTATTCGCTGTCAAAATGACGTCAAAATGAATGGCAGTCAATGGGATGCTAACGGGGGGTGAGAGCTTGTTAGCATCAAAATGGTGCCATAGGAGGTATGTGTTGTGAAGAGAAGTTTACCCCCTTGGTTCCAACATGTACGGCTGAGCCGTAGCCATGGTTACCGGCTGAAGCCGGTTGGACTGGCTAGTAGTCCTTACCCCGGTACTGTGCATGTGCGACTCCCAACAAAGATAGGAACAGAAGTGCGATGCCTCACTCTGTAGCTAAAACAGAGAGCTCGAGAGGGAGCCACCGCTAAAATACACCTAATCCAGCACTCTGCACCATGGCGCTATTGATGTACTGTCTACAAATGTCAGTGTTATTGTCTTTTATATATGTTGATACTTTTTAATACTTGCTTGTGCATGTTTCCTTTCTTCTGCTTTGTTGTACTTTTTAGCAGTATGCTCATTTCTGCGTTAAGTACCGGTACTTTAAGAGCAAGAAAAAGCTGGAGTCAAATTCCTGGTATGTGTTCACACTTACTTAAAGCTGCCAATAAAGCTGATTCTGCTTCAGTATAAAATACTACACAGAGTACACCTCACTCAACAGAAAATGTACAAATTGTACACTAAACATCTCAGTCTTCCCTCTCTCTTCTGTCATTTCCCTAACAGTTATAAATACACAGGCACGCTCGCTCGCACGCACACACACACACACACACACACACACACACACACACACACACACACACACACATACCGGAATAACTACTTTTAGCAACAATAAATGGATTGCATATTATTATTATTGTTGTTTTTCTTCTGTTTCATCTATTATCTTTTCTTTTTTTTTTCTTGTTTCTTCATTTTTCCTCTGATTGAATGTACACATCATGGTAAATATTGCTTGTAAAACTTTTGCTCCATTTATTTCTATGTTCAGTATGTCTCCACCCTTTGTCTGTGTTTATGTACTGTTTCTTTTGCACCATTAAAAAAAAAAAAAAAAACATTTGCACAAAAACTTGAGTGCTGTTTTCTTGTTATTGAGTTTAGATTGAGGGGGAAATTAATTTAAACGATTTTAGCATAAGGCTAAAACATAACAAAACGTAGAAAAAAGTGAAGGGGTCTGAATACATTTACTGAAATGTTTTCAAAAGAGGAATGAATCACAAAGCATGAACAAACATCCTATAGGTGTCACGTGGGTAACCATAGTACTTTTCTTCGAGGCATCTATACATAGATATATAGCGTTGCTGATGACCCAACACTTTATAAAGAACTGCTGGCAGGCAACTCGAAATCAAGTGAAACTTAGAATGAAAAGACATTTCTTATGCCTGTCTGACAGCAGAAGAACAGAAAACAACTGTAGGAGATTGTGCAGTATGAAAATGTTTACCCCTTCCTGTTCCGCTAACATGCCCAGCTAACCCACCCAGAGCAGGCTTCTCCTCCACACAGAGCCCTGTGTGTCTGGATGCATTGACGTCACAGCTGACGCACGGCAGTCTGGAGTGGCCGGCTCCATCAAAGGCCTGTATGCTCGGGCTTGAACAGAAGTATAATTAGCCAGCAGAGGGAGAGATACACAGAGAGAATGGGAGGAGAGGGGAGGGATGGAGGGGCTCATGGGGGTAGCTTGTGAGTGAATAGCAGAATACTGCCACTGATTTCCCAAATCGGTTTTGATTCTGATTCACAAGGTCCCTATTCAATCACATTTCCGATCCAATTCAATATCAATTAGGTTAGGGGAGTTTCAGTTACAGTAGCACATTTGCTTGGATATAAAAGAGATTCTCAGAGAGCTTATGATGTAAATTGTAGAAGCAAGAAACAACCCTCAATAATGTTTTTAATGCACCAGGTTAATGTTTACATTAAGAACTTACCCCTAACAAGTTTGTTGTGAAATATCCATCAGAATGGACTACTTCATCAATAAAGGTAGTTAAAAGTAGGGTAGCTTATTCTGTCAGCCGGAAGATATCCATCAGAATGGAATACTTTCTCTATAAATGTAGTTAAAATTAAGGTAGCTCATTCTGTCAGGTAGGAAATATCTATCAGAATGGACTACTTCCTCTAAATGTAGTTAAAAGTAAGAAAGCTAATTCTGTCTAGTGGAAAATAGCTATCAGAATGGACTACTCTATCAATAAAGGTAGTTAAAGTATGGTAGTTCATTATAACAGGAAATATCAGATTGGACTACATCCTTAGCCTAGAAATCTAGACGCACCCTAGCGGCAGCAAATGTAATTTGCAGCCAGGGTCAGTCTAGCAACTCTCCGTTGGCTTGCGAGCTGGAAAAACCAAATCCTGGTCAGGCCAATCGCATCGTGTATAGAGTCGGTGGGCGGGCTTAACATAAGGATGGCAGAGTTGCGACGGTTCCGCGTGAATTCCCTGCTACTTGAAAACAACGAAGATGGCTGCTGGCGAACAGCGGTCTTTCGGATCAGCTTTGGCCGCGACTCTGGAAGACTTGGAGTTAAGCACTGAAGTCATTCTTAAAAAAGGAAGATGTGTTCTGAGTTTTGCCGACCGGATACGGCAAAAGTTTAATCTATCAACTAGCGTTGCTCTGGTTGGCTATGAGTGCAGAGGGAATTTGAAAGACATCCTTTTATCCCACCCCTCGGATTGAGCCCTGCCAATGGTGAATTCCCAGACCCAACATCTTGATGTGGGTCTGGCTTGTCAGGCTCCTATTTCCTCTAAATGTAGTTAAAAATAGGGCAGATTATTCTGACAGATACTACCTTTATTGATATAGTCCATTCTGATAGATATTTCCCTGATGTGTCTCTCTCAGTTAAAGGGTCCTTGGCTTAAAAAACGTTGAAAACCCCTGCTGTAGAGCATGTGCTTGTTAGTTGCAGGCAGTGGCAGGTCTAGGTGGCCCGGGGTGGCACCCGCCCCCGAAATATGATTCCCCCCCCCCCACCGGTTCCCTCCCAATCCATTGGATCAGAGTACTGTCACTTTGCTGCCGGTTCTGCCAAGCACTGCCTTTCCATTTGGTAAATTACTTTAAACACACCTTGTATGGCAACTGTGTACTTTGTTGAAATGTTGAGACCAGTTTAGAAGTAGAAACATATTTAACTAACTGTAGAGCACTTTTTGCTATAAGAAATAAATTTGTATTGAACTTTCTTTCTGTTCTGTTTCTGTTATCTGAAAACCGTGTACAGCAAGGTTTTCTTTGTTGAAGTTTGAGGCAAGTTTATTGTAAGTGTATTACACTTTATTTTTATTTGGTTCTGTGAAAAAAAATCTTCCCAGCCCTTGTCACATGACCAATCCATGTTTCCATGATGACTATCAAAATTGTTTGCCTTAAGAGCCCATATAAAATGTGTATTGTATTTTACACAATCTGTTGAAAATAAAAACAAGTGAAATTAATAATGAATGTGATGTGTTTTATTTAGCAAAATAACATTGTGTTGTTCTATTCGATCCAATATTTCCTATATTTCTAAGCAGATTTTCTATGCTGTATTCTGATAAAATCCACTGCGCCCCCTGACTCACTAGAGAGAAAGGGCATGGATGGAAGAAAGAAAAACATTAAGGTGAATAGGTTCAGGATTAGAAGGCATATAGGTGTATGGTGAAAGTGAACAAGGCAGAAGAGTTTGGTTTGCTTCCCAAGGAGACTGATTGGAAAAAGAGGACAAACCAGACATTGTAGCCTAGGAGTTAACTAACTCCAGAAGATGGCAGTAATGCAATGGCAAGGATGCCAACTGCTGTTAAACCTCAAAGAACAAGAAACACTGCCATCAAGGGAAGAGGGTGAGGGAACGAGCGAGTAGTGTCGCTTTGCCAGACCCTCCTCCAAAGCGCGCTGAAGGGGAATGAGAAAGTTATCTCAATGGCTTCCCCTGCTTTGTCCAACGACTGAGCAGTTGAACTGGGAAGCCAAAGGAATTAGAGAGACATACAGGATTAAATCACACACTCACAAATAGAGAGGCACCGTACTGGACTATTGCACACACTGTAATAAACCGGAAACTGTCAAACAGATTGCAACATGTGTGATGAAGAAAGAAGGAAATTAATATCACATATTGATGAAAAACCCAATATTACATTGGGGAATCTGCTACGAAATACATAATGGAAAGTACGCAATTGTATAATAAACTACGCTACTTAGTTGTTTTTTTCCCGCTTCCAATCTACTGCTCCACACTCCAATCAAGTAGGTGGCGGTAATGCACCCATAAACTGGTTTTCCAGCCGCCATTAAAACACAAAAAAAGAAGAAGAAGAAACGCTATATACACACACACACACACCCCCCCCCCCCCCCCCAAGCTAGCCTTAACGACGAGTTGCTAACCGATTTTTTTTAGACTTGACAAAAACATATTAGTGAAAAGTAACCCTGAGGAATGACACGGTTACCGCTGCCAGCGGGTCATGCAGCTTTCTAAAAGGTAATGAGCCGTAAAGCCTCGGGGTCTCGGCTCAGCGGCGCCCACAAACTGCAGCCACACTGGAATGACTGGCAGCCCAGGTGGGTGTTCTGCTCCGAAGGAAGCTGGTTAAAATAAACCGGGGTCTCTTTGGGCCTGTACGGTATTGCTGTATTAAGTTGTGGCCACATAGAATGAATATACTTAGCTAATGTCTCTTGACTATAACATTACATGCTTGTCTAAATGTCTTCCAAACCGTAAGTTAATCTTGCCATTGCTTGTCATGCAATCTGCACTAACGTTAAGCGAAACCGCTGTTGACTGTTGAACCCGGAGCTAACGTTAGCTAGCTCATTTTGTTTAGATAGCATTGATTAGCTAGCTAGCTATATGTTGCCTGTTGCTAACTAAATTCACGCTAATGGCTAGCTAATTGACACCTAGCGATACTATCCACATTAACGAAAACGAGAACGACGTCCCGTGAGTCATAATGATAGTGCAAGTGAGTGATTAAGAATTAACAACAAGGCAATACAAATTCAAGTTTAGCTAGTTAGCTAGCTAGCATCGCCACGATACTGTTCGCGCTGGCTAACGATAGCAAGTTAGCCGGGGGAAGACGCCACCATACGTTATAAAAACTTCCGGATATTTGTAGCTATAAAACGTTTACATACAGTATGACAGTGTTTGTCTTCTAACTTTTTGAGCTCGTCGACTCAGCAGTTAGCGAACCATTAGACTCCTGAGTTGACATCACGTGTTAACGTAGCTAACTACATTTGTAACATCAGGTGTTACAGTTGAATAATTCCTTTTTAGTGGGGTAACGTTAACCAAGGCCCCAGTTTTTAAGCAGTCCTAAAGGCCACAGGTTCAATTTGTGATAATGTTGTTCGTCGAAATTAATGAATTGCAAATTGCTTTGGTAACATGCACCACTAATTTACACATTGTTCATGACTCTTATGTTCCTACATCTTAACCATCTAGGGCTTGATATTATGTTTACAGCGGCATTTTCTTAAGCAAATTTTTGTGTAACCAAACAAAAGTTGAGGCACGTTGCTATTTTTTTTGCGCGAACCCTAGTGGGTTCATACCGTCCTAGTTATCAGATGGGTACATTTGTAAATAATTTTAAACAAGGCCCTTAACATTACATGGTCATAGTTTAACACATAACAGAGCCAGCAGTTAGATGCACAAATATTAACAAATAGAAAATGTTGGTAACTTGTGATCTGTCGTGGATCTCACCGTCTACAAACCAAAAACACTTGGTGATCATTTAGTAAGCAGCAATAACCTTTAGGCTGTTCACAAAGGATCATATTAGTAGTAGTGGCATCAGTCCCGTAATCCTACATGAAAACCATTTGAGTTGACTTTTGCTGTCAGTCAGTCAGCCTGAAGCTTCATTCCCATAGCCTGCACGGCCGTCAGGCGGTGCTGCGAAAACACGGGTCTTTCCATTCGTTTTGAACTGGGGTAGTGCATTCAGGCTGTGTTGGGGGTCGCTGTGGGGGGGACTGTAAAAAAAAAAGTGTTGAAAAGTACAGAGTCAACTTGGAGAAACGCAACCAGACGTCACGCTGCGGCGGCCAGGCATGTAACTGGCAATCAGACTTGTTTGGTCGGAAACATCAAGCTCTATAAACGATCTGACGGAAAACAGTAATTGTGAAATATATTAAGTCTACTTGTGCTACATTGGGGGGGGGGGGGGGTTTAAAGAACACCCGCAGCCGTTCCAGTGACCCTCCCACACTGCTGCACCACCCTGTGGAAAAGTCCCTTTTGGTGATGTGAACGCAGCCTGACAGGCAGGTTAGCCAGCCGCAGTGCACTCTGCTGCTGGTGACAGGCGGCAGAGACATTCACAGAAAAGAGTCAGTATGGATTGGACACAATTCAAATTTAATTTAAATGGCAGTCATACTTTATCAAGCCTAAACTGTTAAGATTAAAGTAAGATTAGGACATACTTTACTGATCCCGCAAAGGGGAAATTACATTTTACTTACAGCTTTCAGGGGATTTGCCAAACTCGTTGTAGATATGTGATATGCCTGTTTCCCTTGGTGATATACTTAACTATTGAATGATTAATTTTAAATCGACAATTGATTCGAAATTAAATCATGAAGGATCAAAAATGAACATTGAATTGTGAGATTCTTGAATATTTTCACCCCTTTCCGTTGTGGTGTAAAACCCTATTATAATCGATAAGATGATGACCTAAGGCCAAATCCAACGTGAAACCATACAGTTTCTTCACGTGTAGGATTTGTCTTTTTTTTTTTTCTTCACGCGTGTCTGTCCAATGTGCTCAGAGTTGACAGTGTGTCATCCAGCCAGGACGGAGTGAAGTCCACAGAGCTCGGTTCAGCAGCGTTGTACGACGTGTTGCCCTCCAACTGCTCTGACCAGCCAGCGGCGCCCAGCGATGCCTACGCTGCTGCAGATGCACACCAGGAAGAAGGTGAGGCCCCCAAGCTGAATTCTTACTGAACACTTTTGAGTTTTGTTATTATTAGTACAATGTATCTGCAGGTTTTCTTAAAAAAAAGTCTTAAAAGGGAACTACGCACAAATTAGTTTGTTTGCACTGTAGACATAATAACAGATTCTAGTTGGTAAATGTTTATACAGGGTGATTTCTTTCCCCCGACAAAACATCAGCTTTTTCTTTTACTCCGAGCTCATGATTACATCCACCCAAAAATGTTCTCCGGGATTTTTGCGCGGCAATCACACATTTCCTGTTTTAAATGATTGTAAACGGGGATAAAAAGGTGCAGATAAATGTTTTTTTCTTTATTTAAATCGCAGTACAAACAAGGATGATCTGGAACTTAAATTTAGTAAGATAGCTCTTCTATGGATATATCAAAAGCAGTGTTAAAATTTGTTAATTTTTACTGCTTTGGTCTGGCACTGAAAAGCTGCAGGGAGGGGGCTGCTCTGCCAGTCCCGCATTTGGAGACATTGTGCTTTTTTAAAGGCATACTATAGGGGCTTTCCGACCAGAGGGATTTTTGCAGTTCTTAGAACTAAACATTCCTAGAACACCTTTTTCGTCATGTTCCGACAGGAAAAAATTGGGTATTTTTAAGTTCCTCTGGCCGCAGTAGCGTATCTTTTTAGCTCCTACTTCAGAGCAGGGTCTTTTCCCTTTTCCTGGGTGTACTTGATTGGCCAAACTTATAAGTCACGCCCACTGCCAACTCGGAACTTGCAGACAGAGCAACAACGGGACATTTTTAACAATTTTCACCATCTTATTCATCATTAAATTCACTTCTGACAACGTTTTAGGCGAAAAATTAACTGTTTTAGATTTCGAATATAGGCAGTCTTGCGAAAATTTATGCCGAATTGACAATTTGCTTCAAATTTTTCGGAGTTGAGAAGCTCCATGAAGTGAGGCGACAGCCAGCAAGCGCCTGCCCCAGCCTCTAGCTCGTCGCTCGGCCAGTCATGCTCAGACACCTCGCTGTGAGCTGGAGGTCTCTCAGACCGCTCTCGTAAATAAGAGGCTTTTATTTCACCGTTGACGGTTCGTTTGTTTAAATATCACAACACATGTCCATTATAAGATTAATGGGAACCTGTGGTTAACTGTCTTTTCGGAGTTAAACTCCACAAGCGTGTCCTGCGGCTCGCCAGCACACACACACACACACACACACACACACACACACACACACACACACACACACAGAGAGAGACAGACACAGACGTGTCCACAGCGCAGCAGGCAGAGGCGGGGTCGGTTCCGAGTACCAGTCCCTATGGCCACTTGGCCAGTGGGAATGCAAATGGAAAAAAGATTTTGGGGGAGAGTAGTTCTTAGAACTGCTTAGAAGTGTACTTTTCCTCTAAAAAGTACAAGTACTATCGGTCGGAAAGCCCCTTTGTCTCAGGTTGTCTCATTGGAACTACAGCCACGCGAGCTGTAGTTCCAATGAGACAACTTGTAGGGGGACCGAAGAGGGAAAAGTTACATAGTATGCCTTTTAATGTTTCAATTCGGAGCGTTGATGCTTCTACAGATAATGAGGTGAAGACTGGTTGTTTTAAGTAACCCGGTTTGTGTCGACCCGCCACTAGGGAACCGACTCATGAACAACTTTTGGTTGATCTACACCAGGTAAAGGGCACCGCAGCATTTTTGTTGATGAAACAATCGATAGTTCTCTTGTGTGAAGGTTATGATGCTGCTTGAGGATGAGTACTGGGCATGCTTTCACACAGACATGCCTTTATTTAAAATTAAAAAACACTACACGCATACACACAGAGACACACCTGCTAGATGTCAGGCACACTGGTTCAAAACAGTTTATTTAAGATGGGACCGTGCAAATTAGCCAAAAGGCTAATTCTTTTTGGTCTGTAGTCCTTACCTTGATGTTAAAAAAAACTTTTAAAATACAAAGAAACCAAAGAGAGCGACAACACAAGCAAAAGCAGAACTTGGCACAAGACACAACACAAGCAAAAAGATTAGCAGGTTACAAGACAACAGAGCATATAGTGCACAAATTAGACAAGACACAATAACTGCGAACAATGACATTTTTTTTTTATATGTGAGTAATGTAAGAAATTGGGTTTAATTCGACATGGTTTGTGTCCCTTAGATGGATATGAAGCTGCTCACGGTGTCTGTGATACTACATTTGGTTGGAAGTCGGTGGGGCAAGAGTTGAGGCCCAATGACGTGACAACGGATTTGACTCCTTTTCAGCATGGAAACCGTGCTTTAGCTTCAAAGGACATGAGGAAATCTCAGGGTAAGTTCTTTGTATTTCAATATATGATTTAGTGACAGCCGCATTTGCAGCAGATAGCATAACATATGTTCGTAGGATTTAGTTGGGGGGGAGAAATGTATCTACTCTGACGTATCCAGGCTGTTCTAACTGAAAGACTGCAGTAATTTGTGGCCGTTTTAACCATTTTGGGCTGCAGCTCTCTATTAAGGTCACAAGCCAGTGTGACAGTCTGACATAATGGACTGTAAATGCAAGCTGACACCTGGGGATGACATTGCAAATGCAAGAAGTCATGAAGTAGGCCTGCACGATTAATCGTTATAAAATCGCAATCTCGATTCACCCTGTTCACGATTTAATTTTTAAATAACTTTATTTTTTTATTTTACTTTGATTCTCATTTAATTGTACGAGCCGACTGTATCACAAACGCTACTACTTTCTTCTTTGAGTTTTAAACATAGACTGTATAAAAAAGGTTTTCAAGCGCTGCAGTGCTCTCTCTTCTCTTCATTGAAGCCTCTGTGTTTACAGGCGTGTGGTGATGCGCAATGTGCTATAGGTGCCAAAAAAAATCTATGTTTGGTACTGCCAGTTTTGTTTTGTCATGGTTCATGTGTGCAATAAACATTACACTTGGTGAGAAAAAAATTGTGCCAGAGTATCGTGATATCAATTCTAAGCTAAAAAATCGTGATTCATGTTTTACCCCGAATCGTGCAGGCCTACCATGAAGGGAGAAGTTTTTTTTAATTTTAATTTTTTAAATGCTGGGATATCTCCCTGGCAGCAAACACGCCATCGTTGACAGTTGAAGATAACAGAAATCTAATCTATCATTCGTAGTCAAACTAGTATCTACTCATGAGAAATGAGCAACCTTAACTGTAGTTCATTTGTGGTTGATTTCTTGTTCATAGCTAAACGTATTTCCTGATGTCAAGGTATACTGTATATGCTGATGAACATTTTGAACTTGCACATGGCAGCATGTGATGGTATAGAGAATTCGTGAAGTGAGAGCGTCAGTGTGTTGTTGGCTGACATGCGGTGTTGTTGTTACAGACAGAGGGATGGCTCACTCAGAGGAGTCTCGGCTGGCCAACCTCCTGCGCCGAGTCTCCCGAGAGGACGACCGCGACCGCAGGCTGGCCACCCTCAAACAGCTGAAGGAATTCATCAGCCATGGCGAGAGCAAAGTGGTCAGTCAAGATTGTGTAGAGATTATCTTCCTGTTTTACCGCAAACCCACTTCATTATAGAAATAAGACCTGGTGAATACTTTTAATATTGCTGTCCTCTCTTCTCATAGGTATTTTAAATTGTTCAGGGGTGTCGGTCAACAGTGACCAGCTGTCTCTGACTCTATTAAACTAGATTGTCAGAAAAAAAAAAAAAAAAGGAATTACAAAAAACAAGCAAACGCCAGCCATTAGTTATACATTTCCCCCAAGCCACTCTGATCTGACATACAATAATAGCTAAGAGGAAAAGCCGAAGTGTTGCCTCAGATGTAGAATAGCAAGGTTCATACGTTTTGAAAAAACCTGGAAAAGTTATGGAATTAAAAAAATGCAAATTCCAAGCCTGGAAAGTTTTTGGAAACATAAAAAGACCCAGAAAGTTTTGGAAAACTTTCCAAACTCAACAGACTCAACAGTCTATTCGGGGTGCGATATTACGAATCCCACTATGAACCACATAAATTGTCATTCATTTTATTGTTAAACCTCTGAGGGTAAACTTTAACACAGATTTTTATTCTTATCGTATAATGTTGACTGACATTTTCAGAAATACATAGTCATGGAAATTTGCCGAAAAGTATTGGTTAAAATGCGTATGAACCCTGGATTAGGGGTGAAACAATAATCAATCTGGATCTAATTTGTCGACTGAATCCTCAACAATCCAATATTATTGATTAAAAAGTAAAAAATATGGATACATATTGGCATCTTTAACATGTGCCTTTTTATTTAGAAATTCCCACTGTCTTTGAAGGATCATTGTCCTGCTGCACTGTCCTAAAAGTTGGGAGACGGTGTATAAAAATGTCTGAGCTCTGCAATTTTCACTCAATGTGGATATGAAAACTTTTAGATCTTAAACAGCATAGAGTCAACCTCATAGTCGCTGTTTCAAATGAAACGTGTTGACATAGAATCAAAGTACTGATACTAACACATTGCTGTCCTGTTTCTTTGTGTTTTCTCTCGCACAGACCCTGGTCAAACAGTTGGACACTATCCTCAGCACCTTGAATGACATTTTGAATGAGAGGTGAGAGGAAGTTGCATGCCCTAGGTTTATTGGGCTTAGGCCTTGTGCTACACTCTGGACATACTAGAAAAAGGTGTTGTCATGTCAGAATAGGTGGAACACGTGTCCAAGGCAGTAGAAATGGAACTTGCAAAACAATATTTAAATTAATAATAAAAATTAAAAAAATAAAAACTTAAGAATTTTAAACGCCTGTCTTTTTTTTCCTCGAAAAAAGACAGATGGCTAGATATGAAAGGGGAAAGAGAGGGGGAAGACATGCAGGAAAATCGTCCAGGTCGAACTCGAACCCTGGACCTTCTGCGTCGAGGCATACTAGGGGTGTAAGAAAAAAATCGATACACTTGAGTATTGCGATATTTTATTTTACAATACTGTATCGATTTTCAAAAATGCAATATCGATTTACATTTTTTTCATTTTTAGTTTACGTTAAAAAATATTCATGTGGTTGACGGTGGTTCACGTTTTATGTTGTGTTTAAACCCCCTACCGCTAGATGGCTATGCTGAGACGCACCACTAGTGTCCTTGCCTAGCAGTGCCTGACTTTTTGCTAGAAGCTAACAATGTAGCTATGGCTGAACTTTGGCCTACTTTAGCATCTACAAATTTGCTCACTAAGAACCTGTGAACCACAATCCCAAACTGGCAGTTTGCATATCATGTCTTTTTTTTTTTTTTTTTAAATATTAGTTTTTCTAAAATTATATTATTAAAAAAAATTCCAATATATCGCCTTACGCACAGTATCGAAATATATTGAATTGTGACCCATGTATCGTGATATGTATCGTATCACCAGATTCTTGCCAATACACAGCCCTAAGGCATATACCGCCTATATATCTCTGGTTTCTCTACGTTGGCCATGACGCTAGCTAGAGAGAGGCTTGGCGTGCGTGTGTGTGTGTGTGTGTGTGTGTGTGTGTGTGTGTGTGTGTGTGTGTGTGTGTGTGTGTGTGTGTGTGTGTGTGTGTGTGTGTGTGTGTGTCATTCAAAGTGCAGAGCGCCGACTAAACAAACTTTTGGTCCGCCACTAAATGTTTGTGTGGGAACTCTGAATTGAAGTATGTTCCGCGCGCAAAACAAGTCTAATAATTTCTGTTAATTGTGATTGCATTCGGTGTACATTAGCGCCATTCTGAAAGTCCTCTACTGAAACGGTCCGGTACAAATACATGTACCGTTACACCCCTAGTGTGTAGTACTTAAATTTCAATGATTTTACAGAATTAGTTTTAGAATAACCATCCCGTTCTAATGACTATTTATCAACAACCTAATAATTAACCACATGGATCTAGGTTTTCCAGTGAGTGAAACCGCTAAATGCTCTGTAACGGTGATGCATCATTCCTAGACATGACAAATTGGCTCAATTAGTGCATCCCTGACTATATGCCCATCTGTCTCAGAGGCATGACATTAGTTTGATGCAACCCCTGCTATTGCAACCATGATTACTCTCTGCTAGTCCCACATGCCACGCAGCCTCTAACGTGTAGTTTCCTTCCCGGTGTTGTTGACGTGTGCAGCAGTAAGCTGCTGTGGGAGTTGCGTCAGGACGCGGCAGCCTGTCTGGGTCTCCTGTGCACAGTGCTCAGCTACGAGGCCGAGCGCATCTTCAAGTGGCTCTTTCTGAAGTTCACTTCGGGCGGTCGTGACGAGGTGAAGCTGTTGTACCTGGTTGCAGCACAGCGCGCTTTGGAGGCTGCTGGAGAGAGGAAGGCCTTCTCCCACGTCATGCAGGTAACCGCACGCTGTACGGCTCTGGGCCAGGCTTTGTTCCTAAAACATTCTGTGGCCAGCAGGTTCACAACAATGGAGTGTGTACAGGGTTTCCCCCAGAAAAGTTGTTTAGCCCGGTGGCAAGTGTCTTTTTATTATTTTTTTTCCCCGATGAGGGCCCGACTAGGGCCTGTCCCAAACTGCTGGCAGCATTAATGTGGAGCCCAATAGTTTCAGTGATACCAAATAATGGACAGAATTGTGAACAAAAAAAAAAAAGCTATAAGACAGACCCCATAGGGCCCTACATTAAGTCAGTGCTAAAAGCTAACTGGAGATTGAAAAAAATATGACAAAAGTTTCCAACTGAGCCGCCCCACTGTAACTGTAGTTTTAAAAAAAAAGTCTCAAAAATAAATTTGAATCCCACGCCCCCCCATACATACCCCCCACCCCCTGTGGGTCACCGGGCTTGCAATACACTGGGTGGAACCCTGCTGTATATCAAGCTAGTACAGTGGAAAGTGTACAGTATATCGGCTTTTGTGTGTTTTTAGCTGGTGATGAGCAACCTGCAGTCCATCCTGGAGAACGTGGACACACCGGAGTTGCTCTGTCACAGTGTAAAGTGTATTCTGCAGGTAGCTCGCTGCTACCCGCATGTCTTCAGCACCAACTTCCGGGTAAGCGTTTCAGCGGTGGCTGGTATTGTTGCATGTGTTTGACAACAACAACAACACAGGATCAACTAAGGTGTTTGCTGTTTGGCCGCAGGACACAGTGGACATCTTGGTGGGATGGCACATTGACCACACGCAGAAGCACTCGCTCACTCAGCAAGTCTCAGGTCAGTTGGATTTCGTAACTTTCTCTGCTAGTAATAAAGTTGGTTGAAATTTGTGTTTACCACATACATCTTCCCTGCGGTTGTCTATTTATGTCTGCTTGCCTGTGGCTTGTTGCGGTTTTATTAGGGGTCTCATCTGACTGGCTCAGATACGCATCAATATTAATAAATACAGCCGTCGACAGTGCTCTATAACTGTGACCTGAATCATGTTTTATTTGTTTGTATTGCGTCAAGTCTATTTTTTCCTCCTTTTTACGCACACAACCAGTAATTGTGTGTTGGGACGTAAGTGCTGCCAAAACGTGGGTGACCAACACAACCGTACTATACCTACCCTGCTGCTGCAGATAAACATGCCTGTGTAGACGAGGTGTTAAAGCATAACGGCAGTCCGGTGCGTTTTTATCTGCTACTCTGTTATCCCTGACTGTGTTCAGGCTGGCTACAGAGTCTGGAGCAGTTCTGGGTGGCAGACCTGACCTTCTCCACCACCCTGCTGGGACAGTTCTTGGAGGATATGGAGGCATATGCAGAGGTGAAGTTAATCCAGAGTCTTAAAGCATCCCACCTTACTGTAAAGCAACACTAGAGCACTTTTTCCACTTCAGTCCCCCTTGAGGGTTGGAAGCGGAATTGTCCATTACATTACATTATGCAAGTTTGCCAGATCGGGTAGCGGATCTGTAGGTCGAATGAACTGGACAATGTAATGTAATGGACAATTCCGCTTCCAACCTGTAGGGGGACCAAGCGGGAGAAGTTGCCTGTTGCTTTAAATTTCTCTACAGCCATGCTCTAATGCTAGTTAGGCTCATCAGGTATCATGAAGCAGTGTTTGCAGGTGTACAGAAATGTATATTATGTTACACGCTAGGACAACAAATTGTATATATTTTTTGACAAATTATGAATTATTATCAATGTGTTCTATGCTATTTGGATTGAGTAGAAGCAAGTAATGTTTTTGTTATTGTCACTGTAAATACTTGGAAGATCTTGAAGAAAGCTTGTTAAAACTACATTCTGATGACACGCAGCAGTTAATACTGCCACATAGAGCTGATGCGGGATTTTGTCAAAGACTTGACTGAGTCTGTGCTCTGTTTAGGATCTGAACCACGTGGTGTCCGGCGATGTGCTGGATGAAGACATCCCCCCGCCCTCAGTATCACTGCCCAAGCTGGCAGCTCTGCTGAGGGTGTTCAGTACAGTGGTCCGCAGCATCGGAGAGCGATTCAGCCCCTTCAGAGGACCACCCATCACGGAGGTCTATGTCACCGATGTAAGCAGGGCAACCTGACTGAGGGCTGAGCAGTGTTACTTTTATAAAAGATGCACTGAATAAATCCAGTCAACTCTTTGGGGGAAAAGAAAAAAGCAGTATGAACATGTGTCAATGTAGAGACGTGGTGGGAAGACATGGTTGTCCACAAGATGTTTTTTTCATCTTGATACAATATCTATCTATAGCTTACTACTACTTAAAACTCCCATGCATTTAAGCTGGAAGAGACATCCCTTCCTAGTGTGGCTACGATTTAAGATGCATCATTCTTTGTTCCTTGTAAAATGCATTCTGAAATTCAGCTGAAGAGACTTCAGCAGTCTGATTTTAGACTAATAAGGGGATCTTAGAAGTTACAGCCTTGTTAGTGCCAAATTCCTTCTTTTTGTTACAATACCTCTACTACAGCTCAGCAAGACAACAGTTCCAGGACTCACAAAGAGGTGTTTTCATACTCAAAAGACTGTGGAAGATAAGCATAGGCGTTGCATTTTAAGACCGATATAATATTGGCTGATTAGTGAGAAAATGATTATTGTTCCCATAATGGAAATGTAGCGGATAATCCCAGTTGATAATGCGGAGCATGGCCGTGGACTAGGGACGCCACTCAAAACTTAAACGGTCAAGGCACTCTCAACATTGGTGTTGTATTAGAAAAATAAACTTAAAATAAATATATTTTCCTTAACATTTTTGCATTTGTAAGATTAATATTTGCCACAAAAAAAAACAGGTAATTATCAATTATCGTTATTGGCTCATATTGGTGCATCTCCACTCACAAGCAATGGCTTTTCTATTGGTTAACAGACCTACCGTATAGTAGATATAATAAGGCATATGGACTGATTCTCACTTTTTTAAGTTTCACTGCATTTATTTCAAACATTTGCTGCAGCAATATTATCAAATGTGATAACAATTACATGAGATGCACACTTTGGGTCCAGGGGAAGTTAAAAGGTGCGTTACGGTTACCTAGATGTTGGAAATATGTCCTAATAAAGTTCAGTACATTCCACTCAGTGACTGTAAATGCCATAGCAGAGCTTTCATGGTTTCTGAATATTTTTTTCCTATGCTCCGTGTTTCCTCAGGTTCTGAACCGGGTTCTGGCCTGTGTGACCACGGCGAAGCAGGTTCAGTTCTCCGAGCCAGTTCTCACAGCAGGGAATGAGTGTGTGGGTGTGTTGCTAGCCAGTGTGGAGCCCTGTGGTCAGCTGATGGAGGGTGTCCTGGCCTATGGCCTGGACCAGCTGGACTGCTGCCGGGCTTGTGGCCCGGACTACAATCTGGCAGTGCTCAGCCTTGTCACTCTGGTACCTCTACATTTTAGAGTTTGATCACACCTGCAGTTTGTTTCACTTTAATCTAAACCACAGTGTTCATCTTTGTCATCTGGCAGTGGAGCAGCCAAAACGAATTCGGTTACACTTTTGTTGCACACTTTAAGCAAGATAGACCCAGTGTAATGGACCAAATACAGGAATTTTCAGTGGAGTTTGCCCCATCTTTATTTTGTTATGCGTAGAATTACGCGCCTATGAAACTTTGTTCTGGGGCGGTTTACTTTTGTGGTTTGAATAATATTACCAAACTGTAGCACAGTTTTGTTTGATGATAAGAGGATTTCACTGTTGAGCAGAACTCATCCCTTCCTGAGTATTCCTGCAAAGCCATACCATTTTCAGACAAGGGCTTTCAGGACAGAGAAGACCAGTAGAGCTTTACTCCTACTACTCTTTATTTTTCTGTAACATTTTCTTATAGGCATTTTGACTCTGCGTTTGCTTTCAGATTGTGGACCAGATCAACACGAAGCTGCCTGCGTCCTTTGTTGAGAAGTTGTTGGCACCCGACTCCCAGCTGCTGAAGCTGCGCTTCCATCGAGAGAAAGAGGTGTGTGTGTGTGTGTGTGTGTGTGTGTGTGTGTGTGTGTGTGTGTGTGTGTGTGTGTGTGTGTGTGTGTGTGTGTGTGTGTGTGTGTGTGTGTGTGTGTGTGTGTGTGTGTGTGTGTGTGTGTGTGTGTGTGTGTGTGTGTGTGTGTGTGTGTGTGTGTGTGTGTGTGTCTTTATCCAAAAAAAAAAAAAACAGAGCATAACAAGGTGAGCTAGGTTTATTTGCTAACATTTAAGGCTTGGTGCATGTTTTCTTTATAGCAAATACATTATGTGGCCAAAAGGAAGTGGGTACCCAAACATTACAGCCATATGGTGAAGACAGTTGAAAAACCATGAGCATTAATCTACTTCTGTAACAACCTCTGCTCTTCTGGAGCAGCTGCATGGATTTGCACCCATTCAGCCACAAGAACATTAGTGAGGGCAGCCACTGCGGTTGGTCGATAAGTCTGGCTCGCAGTCTTTGCTCCAGTTCATCCCCAAGGTGTTAGATGGTGTTGAGGTCAGGTTCTTCCACCCCAAACTGGGAAAACCAATGTGTTAATGAAGCTGGCTTTGTGCACAGGGGCATTGTCAATTTGGAACAAACACAATCTGCTCCCACAAAGATGGAAGCACTCTGTTGTCTAAAATATTGTTGTAAAACTGTAGCCTAAGAGTTCCATGCATTGTTACTAAGGAGCCCCAACCTGGAAAAATAGGCCCAGCCCAAAAGTACAAAGAGAATGATACGAAACTTAAAACTGGTGTTTGGTCAGGGTGAGGGCTGCTATTTTTTTTTTTTAAATTGTTGAGGAAAGGTTAAATTTAAATGAAAAAACAAAGTTACGGTCTCAAACGTTAGCTAAACGTGTGTGTGTTCTCTCCACAGGTGATGTCAGCTGTTCATGGCGTTTACCAGGCGCTGCTAAGCCTGAAAAATATTCCAACATTGGAGGCAGCTTATAAAATGGTATTGGGTGAGATGGCATGTGCCCTGTCCAGCCTGATGGTGACCCTGGAACCCAGTGGTGCCCCTGCTCCCAGCGGCCCGTGCCCCAACATCCAGCACCCTGCTTTTGCCTCCCTCACCCTCCCCCCGGAAAAGGCCCAGTTCACCCTCATCTTCGACCTCAGCACCCTCACCACCATCGGCAACACCAAGAACTCTCTCATTGGGGTGAGACAATGTGCTTTACTATACTGATCACTAAATGGCACTTCTGAGTAATAAGCCAGTGTCATGGCACATGTATTACCGGTAAAATGATTTGTTTTAGGTCGAGGGAATTTAATTGTCATCAAGCTCTGTGGTTGTACCAGCTAACAGGCCACAGCATTTCTAAATGCCTTGGTTGCCTCTCAAGACACGGACGTAGGCCTTAGTTACCTGTAACAAGTGAGCTTGGCTAGCTTTCCGCCATCTCGTCACTCGTTCCCTGTAGTGTCATTCACCGAGTTTTGTAGATTTTATCAAATTTAGGTTAACAAATAGACACAGACAGATAATAAACAAAATACAAGTGTTCAATATATCATACAGAGATCATCTGTCAGTCTCAAAAAGTTAGTCTGTGCATTCATCTGTAGCACACTGTTCTAAAGCCTTACCTCCATATCTGTACTGTTTCGGCGTCTGTCCTCAAGCTGACTTATATTTAGGGGTGTAAGATATATCGACTCAATATCGTTATTGCAATATATCGAAAGTGTTGCGACAAGTATGCAATATTTTGTTTATTTTGTGGAGCGCTGTGTCCCGTCTGTTGGCTGTGTGGATCAGTTGTGTTTGATTTAGAGCCCGATTGAAACACTGTAATGATCATGTTTCATTGGCCAGTTACCGTGCCACTTGCACATGTTATTGCACGTTAACTCACGTACCACGTGTGCATATTTCACAGAGTGACAGTTAGGGCTGCACGATTATGGCCAAATTGATAATCACGATTATTTTTGATTAATATATTGATCACGATTAATTATCACAATTATTTGTTGATTTTAGCCAAAACAAATTTTATTGTCACATAGGCTAATTATAACTGCTTGCACATCCATATTGTGCTACATTCCTCCTTTGTTGAAGGATACTATAAAGGAGTATGCCATTTCAGCTGTTGTGCGACCGTTTTCCAGACATGCGCGTTTGCCGTGAAAAGATACAGGCAACGCAATTTTCTGTTCATGTTAACGCCGCATGTTAAAATCCGGTGCCAATAGTATCTACCGGACGAAATAGCAATGTCTGCGTTGCGCTCTGATGCTCCAAAACAGACATTAGAGGCAACAGAAACATCGCTGCATGTCACGCTAGTAAACACTAATAACATGTTACACAGCAGCTAACGTTAGCCTACCATTAGCTACAGTAGTAAACACGGCTAAAATACTGACAGCTAAACGGTGTAGTGTGAGCGTGTAGCAGGACGTACAACAGTCTGCCGCTAAAGCTATGAGCTAAAAGACTCAAACTAGCACTGGTCACTGCTGTTATTTGAAAAACAACACGGACGGGACAAAATGTTGCGTTTACTGGTAAACTGGTACACATTGTGACGACTTATGACCGACTTCTGTCTGTTGTGGAATTTCCTCACGTTACTCTGTCCTGTTCAACAAACATGGAGGAAGCAACAACGTCTGCGGAGCGTGCGGAGGAGGAATTGGTTAGTAAAAGAAAAAGCAGTGGCTCAGTAATTTGGTGATGGTTCGGATTCAAAGTATCAGATGAGCAACAAAATCACGTTATATGTAGGGAGTGCCATAAACAAGTTACAGCCAGGGGTGGAAGCACTACAGATCTTTTTCACTACCTAAAACAGTGTGTGAAATGCGCGCTGCAGAAGCCCCAGCCGCAAGCCATCGACAACCCGAAAAAGCTCCAGCCCCAAAACAAAGCTCACTGCAAACTTCATTTTCCCGCAGTGTGCCTTATGAAAAGAAAAGTGACAAGTGGTGTACTATAATGGTGTCACGGACTAGCGCTGAAAACTACTCTACAAAAGTCTGGAGTTGACGGAAATATGCGTGGTCAAAGCCCCGGCTGTGAACGGTTTCATTTCCTATAAGTTCTTCACAATAAAAGTCCTCCGTTATTTTGGTATTTGAATGTTTTTATTATGAAGCAGCAAAATCCGGAAATGTTGGGCATTCATTAGCAGTAACGTAACGTGACTCCTATAAGCATTGTGCATTGTTACTTAGCAACAGCATTCTTTGACAAAAGCTGCCCAATCAAAATATCGGGATATATATCGTATATCAATATTCAGCCTAAATATATCGGGATATGACTTTTGGTCCATATCGCCCAGCCCTAATACAGAAGCATTTTTAAATATCGCTCGATCACGTGAATTTGATTGTGGGAAGCCAAAATGATGATCGTGATTAAAATTTGATTAATTGTGCAGCCCTAGTGACAGTGTAAGTGAAGAAATAAAGACAACAAAACGGAACGAATCAGAAGAGAAAGAAAGAGGTTTTGTCCTGTTCTATTTATTTATTTATTTTATACAGTACAACCAGTAAAACATGTCCTGTTCTGTAGACATGGTCCTTATTTATTCATTTATTCATGTTGGACCAGTCCAATATGACTGTCAGTTGAAATAAACCTTGTGTTGTATTTGTTATGAATCTTATTTTGATGTGTTTTCCTGTAACTTTTGTAATTTTACATATGTTTAAAAATATCTAAATTAATTTTGATATTGCAATATTCATAATCAATATCACATTTTGTCAATATCGTGCAACCCTACTTATATTATCTCAGACCCACCCTCATGAGTCTGGCAACCAATCAAAAATGACAACCTGTGACCGTGAAAATGGTCGTAACAGGAGATGTGTGTAGGTTGCAGGTCTACCAAAGGCGCGTTGGACCTGATCACATGAGACACCTTTCACTGTGCAGAGACTCTAGTCTGCAGCGCAGTTCACATCCTTGACTGATAAACTGAAAGTTAAATTCCATTTGACCTTTCTCACTCAGTCCATACGTAATGCTTCACTCTGTCAGTGAGTCAGTCTGAGTGAGTGGGGTTTAATCTTGAAATGGTTCTGCAATTCACATTGTTGTTTTCCTGTGGAAAGCTTGGCAAATTGAAGGATAACTAGAGAAATTTGAAGCTGGCCATTGGTATTGATTGCAACCACAACTCCTAACAAGCTGTTTGTCTCCCATAATACCAAATGTTAACTAGTGTTGATTAGGGTTATCCCTACTGACTGGGAGAACATTGCTAGATGGATTAAATAAGGGGGTAAACTTAACACAAAGGCGCATTGTCATATCCTTGTCCTGGTGGAAAGCTTTAATTGTGAAGCAGCGTCCGGAGAAGATGAACTGCTGTTTTATGTGGTCATGCATGTTCATGTTGAAGTGTGTTTCCCTCTGTTCAGATGTGGGCGTTGTCTCCTACGGTCTTCACTCTGCTCAGTCACAATCTGATGCTGGTCCACTCTGAGTTAGCCGTCTGCTACCCTGCCATACAGTACGCTGTGCTCTACACCCTGTACTCCCACTGCACCAGGTAACGCAACAACCTGCTGTCCACCACAGCATTCAGACTTTTACACACCTATTAGACAATGTGACCTCAATTGTTTAATTTAGCCATTTGCACTTTCAAGTAAACTCTTACTTTGTCTTATGATCTGAATGGGGGGGAAGAACAGTTTTAAGATCAATAATTGCAATGTCTCTACAAACTAGAGGTGTGAATCTTCACTGACCTCCTGATTCGACTATCATGTCTTCGATTCGATATCACGATGCGTCAAATAAATGTTTCTATTAAAGCCATATAGGATATTTGACTTGACAGAATGCATGTGTCAACAGAAATGTCGTTAGGCCTACATTAAATTGTAAACAGAAATAAGTGACAGAATGCATATGTAAACAGAAATGTCGTTAGGCCTACATTAAATTGTAAACAGAAATAAGTATACATTTCAAAATAAATAAGCAGAAACTTTGGCTTCACATAACATTGTCAACAGAAATAACCATTATAGGCCTAGCCTACATACTGTTTCAACTTGTAAACAAAGACCACCATAGTAATACATTGCAAAATGCAAACAAATCTATTTTAGGCCTAGCCCATCTATGGTGTTTCATTGTAATATCACTGTCTACTAGAGTCTATCATAGGTCTGGATGAAACGGGTTAGGCTACTGAGAGTGTTATTTTTCATTGGAATGTTTATGCCGCGGCCGGAAAATTAACGAGCGATATCATTGCGTTATAATCGATTATGGTCAGCCACTGCATCGATGCAGCATCGTCCATGTCTGCATCGCGATGCATCGATTATTTGATTAATTTCAACACCTCCACTCCAAAAGACGATAAGTAATTGTGTTACATAATCGTCATGTCAATACTGACCAAAATTTTTTCCCATAATTGCCTTACTGTCGCTTATTAGAATAGTAATAGTTACTTCTAAAAGTCCTCAGATGCTTTCATCATTTTTTTGTTTTTGTTTTATATATTTAATTTCAAATGGATTTTAATATATATTTAGCTGTCCGTCTTCACAGACGTGTCTTTCATTTTTTACAATATGGAAGCACCTTGGATTTTTCAAGTTTAAATAAATACAGAGTGAACAGGAAAAAACAACCAACTGCGAACACGGCAGGTGCGATTACAAGTTCTACGTGCCTGCTAAAGTACAGAACCTGTTCCTCATGGAGCACACAGGTGAAATATTTCTGCAGGGACATTGCTATTTCAGAAAGAGGGAGACGGACAAAGAGAGAGAGAGAGACGTTTTGTACTGCTGTAACAAATGTACGCCATATTGAAAGAGTAATGAAACTGTTACAGTGCTGACCTTCTAAGATTGCCATTGTGTCTTTTATGTGCAAGTGTCCAGGGTGCTTATTCAAACTAATAACGTATGACGACTAAACTGAACTTTGTGTGTAAAAGCAGTGCAGCGTTTAAATGAATCGATTGGATGCTGTTCAGTAAATTCCGTGTAGAATGTCAGTGAGGAAGGGCTGGCATCCGTCCAGACTCTTTACCATAATGACTTAATTGATGAGGAGCTGTGTAATCTGTAATATGTTGTCTAACTTGTTTGAGGGTAGTGAGGCTATTGTGGTGGCTTCCAAAATATGTCCCTTTTTATATGTATTCCCTAAAGAAGTTATCAAGAGACCAGATGCTTTGTTCTGTATGACATGTCAGGTTTTATTGTCACATTCAAAGTCAGGATTGAAGTAAATGCACTGAGTAACCGTTACATGTGAAAGCTGCTCTGTGGTTCCTCCTTAACTGGCCCTGTGTCTCTTCTCTTTGATTGTCCAGACACGATCACTTCATCTCATCCAGCCTGTCGTCGTCCCCTTCCCTGTTCGATGGCGCGGTCATCAGCACCGTGACCACGGCAACAAAGAAACATTTCAGCACGCTGCTAAGTCTTCTGGGAGGTCTGCTGGCGAAGGAGCACCTCTACCCCGAGGCCAGGTTCTTCATCATGCACACAATTTACACAACAGAACATGTATTAAACAGTTAAATGACCAGTCCGTAGTTGACATAGTTCCATCAATGCGCATCAACATGATAGTCCACATGGCACGCTGTCCTCTTATTTGTCCACGCTATCCACTCCTCGGGGGTGCCACTGTGACAGTGAGGTAACAGGCACTCTAAATGTGCCACTTTGGTCTTGGTACACTATGGCTGAATCCCAATGCTCCCCTTAACCCTTCCCCTTACCCCTACGCCTTAGTTTACCCCTAGCCCTTGGCCCTTGAAAAACGAGGGGTAAGGGGAAGGGGTGAAAACATACCCCTATGAAATGGGACGCCACTTGGTTACATCATCATACATACTTAGGTCTGTTTGCAATAAATATTTGTATACACACTGCATGGTGTGTTGTATATCTGTTTCAGTTATCACTGTTTTGAATGTCATTGATGTTCAGAAACACTTTCTTTAACAAAAAGCTGTCTTTATTGCCCAATAAAGTAAACATTACAGGCAAAAACATTATATAAAAATGTTATATTACAGAACCATTATCAACTATTAGAACCATAACTTACATGTCACACACATATAAAGAAGGCACTCAAATGTATAAAACTCAGAGACACACAAGACCACAAACAAACAAAGACTACTACAGCTATTGTGAAATTCCAGACCCCAGTCTGATGCCTGTTGGTCAGTAACCTTTCCCTCATACCCCATTTCTTTCATTAGTGTCCTGTATCATAACCAACAACAATGTACAGGTGCATGAACAGGAATGAATTACACATGTTTACAATAATACAGTACCAATACAATAATGGATGGCTACAACATGAATGCAGAAACTTCTGCTCGTTTTCAGAAAGTGGATCAGCCGCTGGGTTTCCTCCAGCGTCCCTGTGTGATATAGGACGGTATATGTTCCTCAGGCGTCCGTGTGATACAGGACGGTAGTGTTATACACTGATATCAAACGAAATTCGCTGCTAATTGAGTGTAGTTAACACTGTAGACATGCATGGAGTCCATTCAAGGCAGAGAAATGCGGGACTGTTGTGCAAATAAGTAATGTAGCTAACGTTAACATTAGCATAGCAAGCTAGCGATTTTTAAAAACGTTTCAATTACAAATATGTTTGCAACTATATATGTACAGGACTGTGTAGAGCACAAAAAACACTGTCGTAATTTTAAAATAAATTCTTTTAGCCGAGAATACTTACATTTATGGGTCTCTCTGGTCGACCTGGCAGCCATGATCCTTGTTGCGCAATGTATCTAGATACCCCTGGCTGGCAAGCGAGCTCACGTCCTTACTTGGTCGGAAGGGACATCTGGCCCTTGCTTGATTAAATGAGAATCATGACTTATTTTGTAAGAATTGAGATCATGATTCTCATGGCCCTTAAGTGTTTATTTTCTCCTGTGACCAATAGAAATTGGTATTTGGACTATTTCTTGTCTGTAAAAGTGTCCTACAAAGAAACAAAGTAAGCATATGGACTTATATTAAACACCATTTATTAAAATACCAACACGGTCGACAACATGCAGCCACATAAAAATACATTGCTATACTTATCTATTAATCTTCATCCCTATCGACCTGCAGTAGTACAAATGATTTGTGGGAGTTGGAGGAAATGGGGTCCAAAAAAGTTCCGTGCCCGACAAACCAATCGGATGGGACGTGATGGAAGTAACTTCCCACAACTGCTTGAGACACAGCAGTAGAGTTGAGACAATGTATTATCGTACTCAACCCAAGTCGAATAACACTATCAAGTTAGGAGAAATTTAAGTAAGTTGCACCAAAGATGGAATAATAAATGGGCTCTTCAAATGCGTACATGTATGCTACTTTTGTAGCATTCATTGTCTACACAATAAGCCATCTGATATTGTGTTTTTACAGCCTACATTAAGGTCAACACACATCAACATACATGCTCAAACACCACCTGTTCACCACAGCCTACAACCTCCCTTAGCTCGGTTTCCCCAGTTGGTATTCTTCTGTGTCCTGTCTTAGACTGTGTTATATGTACAGTCAACTCCTCCACTGTCCTTAGGTTTTGTGAAAGGCGCTATATAAATGTTATTATGCAGTTAGCATACCCAGCCAGTTATGTTTGCTAAAAAGTTGGTGACGTGAAGTTTTGCTGCCAACTCTGCCTCAATCTCACTTTGTTAACGTAACAATATAGAGCGTAGCCTAGGCTATTTATGTTACTGAGGTTGTCCCTCACAAACGTACTCCGACTGTATGAGTTTAGTATAGCCATATTAATTCTACGTATAGTAAAATCTCTGTTAACATTAGAGCTAGCACACATTTACAGTAACTTTGGCGCTTGGTACACGTTAGAAAAGCTACAGGCTTGGCTTCTGTCTGCCTCCGACATAACCACGACCAAAGATTGGCCACTCTCGCGGCGCCTCAGCCTCACCTCACCGATAGCTTTGTGGCTCATTTGATTGTTTTTGATTGGCGAAGTGGTAGGTACAGGTAGAGTCTGTTATCCTTGAAGTGTATTTGTGCGTGCTGCAGCAGGGACAGATTATGAGCTCACATTCTTAATAAGCAACTCTTCAAAGCAAATATGGCAGAATCGTTGACCTTCAAATGCTTTTTTTTTCCAGTTGATTTTTATCCATCAGTGGAGTGAAAGAATGATAGGAATGTATGACAAAATGTCTTTAGCACCAGCACGGTTTTAGATTTATTCATCTGAGCCAAGACACCAAGCCAGCCAGCCAACAAACTCACGAGAAGCAACTGATTGTGTGACTAGTAGCTCTGCAAAATTGGCAAAAGTAAAAACTACATTTCAGCAAGACCCAAACATTACTGGATACAATTGCTGATACCTTTGTGTTGGTTTGTCAGGAGGCTGCTGCTGACCTGGGCTCAAGAAATCTCTGTGCTGATGAAGAAGTCGGACACCTACAGCCCTCTCTTCTCCCTGCCCTCCTTCAACAAGTTCTGCAGGGGTCTGCTGGCTAACGGTAAGACCCATATGTCCAGCATTTCCAACAAATAATTCTTCAACTTGGGATATCCACAAGCTGACAGACTGTGATGTGTGTCATTTGTTGTTGCTCAATGTTTTTCCTCCTCATTTTCTCTGGATAGGTCTTAATGAAGATCAGAATATCTGTCTTCAGACCTGCCACAGTTTACAGGCCCTCTCTTCATCTCTGTCAACTGAGCTGCTGCAGAGGTGAACATCATAGTTGCCCACACACAAAAGCTTAAACTGCTTTTGGGCTGTGTTTAAAATGGGATCTGTAAAGTAGGCATGTTTTCTTACTGCTCTGTACTTTTCATCAGGTGTGCGGATGTGTCCAGAGTCCAGTTGGTCCACTCAGCAGTGCGGGTGAGGCAGGCCTATGGCAAGCTGCTCAGGACAATCCCCCTCGATGTGGCTTTGAGGTAAGACTGCTGTACTGCTGGAGGGCATCTACAGTAAAAATGGATCTGTTCCCTGCATACCAAATCTGTTTGGCATCTTGTATATATCAGGGTAGTGGTGCTGAGGTTACCACAATAAGCTACAGTTGTGTTCAGAATAATAGCAGTGCGTTTAAAAAAAAGTGAATAATGGTCAAAATCCTTAGAACAGCTTTTAATTCCATAATACCATTGCATTGGGAACACTGCACATTCCAAATCAAAACATGACCAAAATTGATCAAGTTTGTGTTATACCTTTACAGAAAGTGAAGAAAAAGGAATATTAGGCTGTTCAAAAAAATAGCAGTATTTGCATTTTTTATTTACAAAATCAAACATTTACTGTATAAACTGAAAAATGTCTCAATGGTTTGCTTTACTTTGAGTCACTGCACTAATATTTAGTTGCATAACCATTATTTCTGAGAACTGCTTCACATCTGTGTTGCATGGAGTCGACCAACTACTGGCACCTGTGAACAGGTATTCCAGTCAAGGACCATTGAACTACATTCCACAATTCCTCTGCATTACTGGGTTTTGCCTCAGAAACAGCATTTTTTTATGTCACCCCACAAGTTTTCTATGGGATTGAGGTCTGGGGGTTGGGCTGGCCACTCCATAACATCAATCTTTGCTCGCTTACTGGTGTGTTTTGGGTCATTGTCTTGTTGAAAGACCCATTTCAAAGGCATTTCCTCTTCAGCATAAGGCAACATGACCTCTTCAAGTATTTTGATGTATTGAAACTGATACATGATCCCTGGTATGCGATAAATAGGCCCAACACCACAGTATGAGAAACATCCCCATAACATGATTTTTGCACCACCATGCTTTACTGTCTTCACAGTGTACTGTGGCTTGAATTCAGTGCATGGGGGTCGTCGGACAAACTGTCTGCGCCCCCTAGACCCAAAAAGAACAATTTTGCTCTCATCAGTCCACAGAATGTTGCCCCATTTCTCCTTTGGCCCTTCAGTGTGTCCTTTGGCAAATTTCAACCTATTCAGTACTTGTCTTTTTTTCAGCAATGGGACTTTGCGGGGGCTTCTAGCTGATAGCTTTGCTTCACATAGCCTTCTTCTGATCGTAACAATACTCACAGGTAACTTTTAAGGCTGAAACCCATTTCTCATTTTAACTCTACCCCTACCCCTTAGTTTACCCCTATCCCTTGGCCCTCGAAAAACGAGGGGTAAGGGGAAGGAGTGAAAACATACCCCTATGAAATGGGACGCCACTTGGTTACATCATCATACATACTTAGGTCTGTTTGCAATAAATATTTGTATACACACTGCATGGTGTGTTGTATATCTGTTTCAGTTATCACTGTTTTGAATGTCATTGATGTTCAGAAACACTTTCTTTAACAAAAAGCTGTCTTTATTGCCCAATAAAGTAAACATTACAGGCAAAACCATTATATAAAAAGATGTTATATTACAGAACCATTATCAACTATTAAAACCATAATTTACATGTCACACACATATATAAAGAAGGCACTCAAATGTATAAAACTCAGAGACACACAAGACCACAAACAAACAAAAAACTACAGCTATTGTGAAATTCCAGACCCCAGTCTGATGCGTGTTGGCCAGTAACCTTTCCCTCCATATCCCATTCCTTTCATTAGTGTCCTGTATCATAACCAACAACAATGTACAGGTGCATGAACAGGAATGAATTACACGTTTACAATAATACAGTACCAATACAATAATGAATGGCTACAACATGAATGCAGAAACTTCTGCTCGTTTTCAGAAAGTGGATCAGCTGCTGGGTTTCCTCAGTCCTGTGTGATACAGGACGGTAGTGTTATACACTGATATCAAACGAAATTCGCTGCTAATTGAGTGTAGTTAACACTGTAGACATGCATGGAGTCCATTCAAGGCAGAGAAATGCGGGACTGTTGTACAAATAAGCAATGTAGCTAACGTTAACTTTAGCATTAGCATAGCAAGCTAGCGATTTTTAAAAACGTTTCAATTACAAATATGGTTGCAACTATATATATGTACAGGGCTGTGTAGAGCACAAAACAACACCGTCGTAATTTTAAAATCAATTCTTTAAGCCGAGAATACTTACATTTATGGGTCTCTCTGGTCGACCTGGCAGCCATGTTCCTTGTTGCGCAATGTATCTAGATACCCCTGGCTGGCCAAGTGAGCTTGCGTCCTTACTTGGTCGGAGGGGCATCTGGCCCTTCCCCTTTGCCCTATCCCTCGATCAAGACTAGTATTGGGACAGCACTAGCTCTCACGTGAACGCACACAACAAGGGTTAGGGGGAAGGGATATGGGGAGGATTGGAATTCAGCCTTCAGGCAGTCTTCTTTGATTTTCTTGGAGCTGATCATTGGTTGAGCCTTTGCCATTTTGGCTATTCTTCGATCCATATGAATAGTAGTTGACCGTTAGAGCTGCACAATTAATCAAATTTTGATCACGATCTAGATCACGATTTTGGCTTACCACGATCTAAATTCACGTGATCGAGCGATATTCATTCCGCTCATAGAACGCTCTGTATCAAAGTTTTTTTTTGTTTGTCTTTTCTTCAAAGCTCCGTAAACCACTCTCTGATCACATGCCAATCAGAGTTGTTCCTTGCACCGCGCAGCTTAGTTTAGATGTAGACAGTCAGAGAGGACAGAGTAACGTGAGGAAAATTCCACAACAGATAGCAGTCGTCATACGTCGTCACGAGGTTTAACAGTTTACCAGTAAACGCAACATTTTGTCCCGTCTGTGTTGTTTTTCAGACAACAGCAGTGACCAGTGCTAGTTTGAGTCTTTTAGCTCATAGCTTTAGCAGCAGACTGTTGTACGTCCCGCTCTTAAAATCCTCTACGGTGAAATACAGTCGCACTACACCGTTTAGCTGCCAGCGTTTTACCCGTATTTAATCCAGTTACTACTGTAGCTAATGGTAGGCTGTTTTGGAGCATCAGAGCGCAACGCAGGCATTTAAGTGGCACCGTAATCTGCGTTGCTATTTCGTCTGGTAGATACCGGGCACCGGTGCTCTATTGGCACAGGATTTTAACATGCGCCGTTAACATGAACAGAAAATTGCGTTGCCTGTATCTTTCCACGGCAAACGCGCATGTTTGGAAAGCGGTCACACAACAGCTGAAATGGCATACTCCTTTATAGTATCCTTCAACAAAGGAGGAATGTAGCACAATATGGATGTGCAAGCAGTTATAATTAGCCTATGTGACAATAACATTTGTTTTGGTTAAAATCAAGAAATAATCGTGATAATTAATCGTGATCAATATATTGATCAAAATAATCATCATTTTGGCCATAATCGTGCAGCCCTATTGACTGTATTTTCCCACGTCGTTCAGGCTTTGGATGCCATTTCAAGGCATTTGAAATCAAATTTTCTGCACTTCTTTATGTGTTTTCCCCTCTCCAATCAACTTTTTAATCAAAGTCCGCTGTTCTTCAGAGCAATGTCTGGAATGACCCATTTTGCTGAGTATTTCAGTGAGAAATGCACTATAACCAGCATGCACACCATTGGCTTCCATCCTTCCTTAAATATGGGCCATAATTGACACCTGTTTCTTCACAGAATCAATCCCCTCACTAAGTGAACACAACACTGCTATTATTTTGAACATGCCCCTTTCAATTACAGATTCAATCACACAGAATGAGCAGCATGCATGTCATGACTGTTGGGTCGGTTTTCTATGACTCTACAACACTTACTAGTAAATTATTCGCCATGTAGAAATATCACTTCTACCAAAAAATTGATTGATGAGGTTAGTTATGTTGGACTGCTATTATTATGAACACAACTGTATATCAGGGTAGTGGTGCTGGGGTTGGCACAATAAGCTGTATCAGGGTAGTGGTGCTGGGCTAAAGGAACCATGGAAAGGTTTAAATCTAGGGCAACTGTTGTGACTTAACGGTTTCCCTACCTCCCTATCTCAGATGAGACGAAAAGTCTTCAGAGCACCTTTTTAACCAAGTCCAGTTACCCTTTATTTAAACCCTTCCTTTGATACTATGACAGGAATACTGAGAACCTTCACAGACATCAAACAAAGTGTAACTACCGTTTTTTTCAACCTGGACCCCATTTTCCTTCCAATGTGTTTGCATGGAAGTGACTGATAGGAACAACGATCTTTGACATTGGTCCAGTATTAAGCATGAACGCTGTAACCAGCAGCCACAGACCGGGCTGCAATGTAAGCCTATGGTGCAAATGTGCATCGTCAACGTGGTCCATTAAAAGTGCTCGTTTTGCCGCTGACAGATTTAGATTATTATTCTAAGTATCTGACAACATTATGGAAAAGATCCCTACAGAGAGAGACCTTTTTAAAACCTTAAGACCTTTGTGTTTAACCAGAAACAGCTCTGAGATCGCTAGCGCTAAACCCACCAGACTCCATTTGAAAAAACAATACTTTAAACGTGTATAGAGCCAGCATATTTTAAATCGGTAAACTATGAGTTTATTTCAACCAAAAGTTGTGATTGTTGGAAAAGTGGAAAAACGACCCAAAACGAATTTTCATAGTTTTCATTTAGTTTCTGTCGACTTTGAATGAAGTGTATTTTACATGGAATCTGGTGTCTTAAGCAAACGCAGTATCGCGGATGATTTTGTTTAAAAAAAGGATCTTACCCTTTTAACAGAAAGGTCGACCTTCTTAGAAATCCTTTCCATAATGTTGTCAGACACTTAGAATATTAATCTGAGCCTGTCAGTGGCAAAACGATCAGTTCCGTGAAGGTAAATACAAGCTGCACAATTGCCCCATAACTTACATTGTAGCTCGTTTCGCCGCTGCCGACTGCAGCGACCTCTCTTAATACAGGACCACTGTCAAAGATTGTTGTTCCCATCAGTCACTTAGACACAAAAACATAGGGGTCCAGGTTGAAAAAAAAAAAGGTACTTACCCTTTTAAGGAAGTACTCCTGTTTTGAGGAAAGTCAGTGTATTTGTAGTTTTTAATCTCTCAGATTATTATTATGATGACAGTTTAACACAATACAGATGTTAACGAATTTGTTGACAAAGTTGGTTATTAATCATGCATGTGTGATCTTTGTCCACAGTAACCACAGCCACCCTGAGATGAGGGAGATCTCACTGGCCATCCGCCACCACATGAGCCGAGCACCAAGCAGCACCTTCCACCCCCAGGATTTCAGCGACCTCATCAGCTTCATCTTGTATGGAGTCCTGCACCGTGGAGGGTACATGTGACAGAGCGATGATCAAATGCATAGATAGATTAGACAAACTCTGTTACCAGGCCTTTTCTCTTACCAGTCCCAGGGATAGAGTTAGATATATCAAGGCTCAGACCGCCTTTATATAGCAGCATATAGCTTGCCAAAACGTCTTGAAATGAACTCATGGTGAACTTCCTAGCAAACAATAATAGTGGGGTCCTTCCATTTTCTAATGTGTAACTTTGATTGTTATTATCACAGGATGTAAATGCCAGCTTATAATTTTTTTTGGTTGCTATTTTCTACTTGTATTTCGTTAAGGTTGATTATAGTTCTGAGAAACGGCTGTGTCAGAATACCTCAGTCAGGGTCATGGATTCCAGCGAGTCCCTCTGCAGATAAATGATCTGCTCCACGGGGGGGGGGTGGGTGTGTGTGTGTGTGATAGCAGCAGAATGTTATTCACTCTGAGCTTTACATTTCTCGATCCACAGCAAGGATCCCTGGCTGGAGCGTCTGTACTACAGCTGCCAGCGGTTGGAGAAACGGGAAGGCCGAGCAGGTGTAGAATGCAGCCGGCCAGGGGTAGTGCCACGGGTGCAGTTGAAAACCGAGGCGGTGCTGTGGCAGTGGGCAGTGTGGGAGGCCGCACAGTTCACTGTACTCTCCAAACTCCGAACGCCACTGGGCCGAGCCCAGGACACCTTCCAGACCATTGAAGGTAAAGAGACTGGAGCTGAAATCAACCTAAACATCTTTGTTTTACAATCAACCCAATAATAATAGACTATTTTTATAGCACCCTCTAAAAACAATAGTTTAGTGCTTTGATGGAAGTACATTCAAATCAATACTCATACACATATATACCAATCATTGTTATAGTGAAAATAGAAGATGGGACACCTTTTTAAAGGACAATAAAAACGACAAAGGTGTATGACAAGTTAAAAAGACGACATCACATAAAATAGTCAATACAATATTCTTTGCAGGCATCAGGCTTTCCCCTAGAAACCATAATTAAGAACAGAATGTATCAAACAAATATTCTTCACTTTTATCTGTCTTTTCTTAAACAATATAGTACCTTTTTTTTGTTTATTAACCAACATTCCCACGTGTGTTTTCTTTTGGACGCTGCTTTTGTCGTTTAGGTAGCCAAATTTGAATACCGAATATTTGGCTGACATCTTCTCAGTTTCAAATTAGAAATGAGTCGAGTTATTGGTTGTGTTTGAAGCAGGACGTTTTACTTACAATCCCAGTAATGATGTTAACACATAAATCACACAAAACACAGGCACTTTAGTGATATCCCCGCAGTTGTGGTCTTGACCGGTCTAGAAATAAAATTCCAAGTCCTCTCTGTCTGAGGCCGAGACAAGACAGAGTCAAATAGCGGTCTAGTACTACAACGCTGCCTTGTTTATAGTCAGTTGTTTTCTATATGGGGACACCTCAGAATACAATAGTTGTGCTCAATGTGCAATTCTAACTTATTAAATTAAATTTTAAGAAATATTTATTTTTAACTTTAAAAAAACAAAAAAAACAAAAACGTATTCCTATTTTGAACAGCCTGCATAGACAGTAGAGCGATGACCGGAAACGAGGAGAGATAGTTGGGGAATGAACCAGGGACGTTGCGGTTCACAACCATTTAAACTCTAGGCCACCAGTGCGCCTCAGCCTTCCATTATTGTTCTGTGTTTCAGGAATGATCCGCAGTCTGGCTGCCCACAGTCTGAACCCAGAGCAGGATGTTGGAGCGTGGGCTGGTGCTGGAGGGGATGGCGATGGTCACCACTCCAATCAGCTCCGCCTCGCTCTGCTGCTTCAGTACGTGGAGAACCTTGAGAAGCTTATGTACAACGCCTATGAGGGCTGCGCCAATGCTCTCACTGCCCCGCCAAAGGTGCGTCATCGAAGGCTCCACTGCTGGTTATAGATTTGAGTGTTGTGAAATTTGACTATGCAGGAGTGCTGGGACCATGGAGCACAGTTTGACTATCAAGGCATTTAAATGGGTTTAGAATGGCTTACCTTTAGTCATTGGCCTGTTTAAAAAAATAATATGATGATGAATTTGTCCTTCTTTGTGTCTCAGGGCATCAGGACTTTCTTCTACACCAACCGTCAGACATGCCAAGACTGGCTGACGAGGATCCGTCTGGCACTGATGAGAGTCGGCCTTCTGTCTGGCCAACCAGCAGTAACCATTCGCCACGGCTTTGACCTGCTTTCAGAGATTAAAAACATCAGCACCCAGGTCAGTACAAATACACTGTTATTTAAAAAAATAAATAATAATAATACACTTGTAATTGAGCTATACCAAGGTCCAAAAAATGTAATCCTTCTCATAGGACTTACTGTGTTACTCCCGTATGTAACTTAAGGTGGTGTAAAATGTCAGTATTTATAATATGTGGTTGTTTGACAGTATCTGCTGGTTAGATGAACAGCTTTGTTTTGTTGTGCTCATCAGGGTCCAGAGCTGGAGGTTCCTCTGACATTGCTGGTGGAGGCTCTGTGCGAGCTGCGTTGTCCTGAGGCCATCCAGGGCCTGGCAGCCTGGAGCCTCTCCACCACTGGCAGGGGGCTGGGCTGGCTGTCGTCGGTCGCCCTGCAGGCTGAGGGACGGTAAGCAATGCCGCCTTAACCGTCCTCACACCTCAGCCAGATCCTCAACTAAATCATCCATATCTACTTTGGTGTGTGTGTGTGTGTGTGTGTGTGTGTGTGTGTGTGTGTGTGTGTGTGTGTGTGTGTGTGTGTGTGTGTGTGTGTGTGTGTAGGTTTGAGAAGGCAGCTCTGGAGTATCAAGATCAGCTGTCTGCAGTTACAGGGATGGACTGCAGCATCAAAAGCTCTGAATGCTGTCTGCTCAAACTCTCTAGCCACATGAGCAGCCCCAAACACACCAGCAATGGTAACCAATACAAATTGAATGCAGCCCAACTACTATATAATAACACACAACTGTTTGCTTTCTTCTGCATTTGCACTTCAGTCATTATGTCTAAATTGAAATGAATGACCCCAGAATTTAATTTAATACAAATATGAGCTTGTAGACAACATGCTTCAAAGTTTACTACTATTGTTAGAGGGCCCATTAATAACGGAATAATGTGTAAAGTTGTAAATATGCTTAGCGATTTACGACTTTGTGACTTCATTCCAGTCTACTCTCCCTGTACATATACTATACATATAAGACGAGGAAAAAGCATCTTATTTAGGGAACGGAAATGCACAAGCTTCAGTGTGGTCTGCAGAGGGCCACAGGTCTGGAACGAGGTTGATAACACTATAAAAATGTGTTTGTCTGTGTCGCTATTAAAAAGAGACTTAAGACAACAGTTGCTACTAAAATATGTTAAAGCTTGAAACTCTTAACGGTGGGGGACTTCTAAACAAGTGACTCTGATATCCTTTTATTTCTACTGTTATTCTAACTTGTAATAGTTTGTTTATTGCGTTTTTATTTAACCAGTGCTTAGACTGATGGACTAAGTAAGGACCACTTAGGGTAATGGTAGTCAGTGTTTCCCACAGAATTAGATTCTATTTGCGGTGGTAGCCGACCTGGGGATGGGGGGTGGGTCCACGCGGGGAAAGAGGTGCAGAATTCTTATATTAATTGTACTGCAAATACTTTTGGCAACTTTGTATAACAGCTTAAATAGACAATCTGCCCACAGTCCCATCCTCAAGGCTATAAGGGTGCAGGGGCAGTTACAGCACACAATGTAATCTTTCAACAAACAAAAAAAAACCCATAAATTTGCTCTTTGACAAAACAAAAGATATCCACAACTTGTTATTCTGTTTAACAGCCAGATACTGTTCACCTCTTTGTGGCCTTCTGCATACAAGACAAAAAGAAGAAACTTAAATGTTACTGTATATGATGTGAACTTGTTGAACACTTGAACATGAACACAATTGAAAACAAAATGTTTGCAACTTACCCAATTACCCTAGTGGGGGTTATTTTGTGTATCTTACACATAAGTCAATGTTACAGCATGGTAACCTCGGCAACGCAGCTGATAACGTGCTAATGTTATGTCCTTACTAGCTAACGTTAGGCATCTTACATTGCTAATAACCTCTTTGAATTTCTTAAATTGTTAAAAGCGTGTTAAGAACATAAAATACATTAACCTTAACTTGAATGCACCCATGTTGGAGATATTGTTCTGAGGTGTTCATAATACCAGGGGTTTTTCCTGGCTCAGAATTGGCCTTTAGGGGGGACATATATGAAGCGGGGGTCTGTGGGTCCTCCCCCAGGAAGTTTTGAGCGTCAAAAACAGCATTCTGATACATTTTGATTGTGTCAGATGTAATTTTAATGCTGATAGATGGCAGTGTAGCCTGCTGCGCAGACTGACAGCAGTCGGAGCTCCTGCGGACGGAGAGCTCCTGCGGACGGAGAGCTCTGCGTCCGTCAGCAGCGGTTTCTCGCTTCGCCACCGGTCCCCAGAGCAGCATGGTCACCTGGAGGCTCCGGTACAGTCTGACTCTGCAAAAGGAGATACCATCAGCGCTATACAGCGGAGCGTTCAGAACCAGTCAAACCAGCCGCATGTGTATATACAGTAGTGACTGTGGATGAGAGGGAGGCTGGCTGCTGAAAATCAAATTATAGTCTATAATACAGGTTTCGGTTTTTTGTGTCTGGGCCCCTATAAACAAACTTCAAATAGCTTGGGTGTCCCATTTCACTTATCTGCATTATGTCTTATGATTGTACTTGTCTTTTACCTTTTGTGAATAATTTGAACCTAAAATGTATAGGTGTGTAGCTGAAAAGCAATGAAGCAGTTATGTAACATCTGCATCATCTATCTGCTGCTCAGAGTGTTCTTTCCTCCTGAAAAGGTGACAGCAGGAAGACTGTGCTGCTAAAGTCCGGCGAGTGCTCTCCTGAGGTGATTAACTTCCTGGCCAACAAAGCATCTCAGTGTTACGTAGCCCTCTGTGATTGGCCCTCTGTTAAGGAGTGGCAGGCCACCGTCCATGCCCTCAAACAGAACTCCACCAATCCACTCAGCATCAACCTGCGGACAGATTTCAACTACATCCAGGCTCTGAGTCGCTTTGAGGAAGGAGACCTGGCCGAGTGTGGAGCTCAGCTGGAGCTGCTGCCCGGAGAGGACTGCAGCTCCCTCTCCAGCACCAAGGACAAGCTTGGTGAGTGCATCAAGGACACACTCTGGAAAATCTTTTTGAAAATAAATTATTTATTTTTTTAAATAAAGAAACCCTGTAAATATTAAACTTAATTTTAATAAAGAAAACAATGAAATGGCATTGTGATAAAGGTAATTCAGTCTTTTTTCTACTAAGAAGGAATACCATAATCAATGCAGCTAAGTTTTTAATACCATTATTAGAGGGCTCATTAATAACCTAAAATGTACGTGTATAGCTGAAAATCAATGAAGCTGTTGTGTAAGATCTGCATTTTAGGGAATACAGGAGGAATACCACAATCTCCATATTGTATCATACATTGAAAGCTTCAAATAGTTGGATTGTAAATCAATTTGTGTATGTGTAAACAAACTTGTACTCTTGTGTAAGATGCAAACGTTCCCATTTAGCCTCAAAAAACCGTCTGGTGTGTGCGTGTTTCTCAGATCTGAAGAGGCTTCTGCCCTCCATGAGTCCAGATCCAACGGAGCTGCAGAGAGCCATCGAGGTACAGCTGCTTCGCTGCGCTGTCAGCGCCATGACCAAGGCCCCTCAAACGCAGGAGCAAAGGACCCCTGCCAATCCAGAGTGAGTGTTCACATGGATACTTGCAAACTGTCCTGTCATAGTTCTTGAGGTGGAAACCAGCATCCAGCCCTGAAGGACTCAGGGATCTATGTTACCCTGGTTAGGGTTAGTAGAGGAGATAGGTCTGGCAAGACTATGATTGAACAAAACCAGTTTCTATGACGTGCTATCCGAGCCCGGCGTGGTTTGTGTTTATAGTTGTTCTGAATGGTCACACTCGATGGCAGAATGAAAAGCTGTCCGTAATGTAGTCTCTCCTGGAAGGCAATCATAGTGTTGCACTTGGTTGTAAACACACGGTTCCATTTTTTTTTTGTATTTTTTTTTTTTTTTAAACCTCGTGTTGACTTCCCATCGACCATTAACTTGTCCTTCCAGGTCAAAATTGAAAACAATATTTGCTGTTCTTTCCGACGTTGCTTTTTTGTGTGTGCTTTTGACGCTTTTTTTTTTTAAAACCTCCTGTCACTACTTTTTATTTATATGACATTATACCCAATTTTTCAGTCACAAAAGCAGAAATTGAAAATTGAATTATTTTGACTAATAGTTAAGATCAGAGGATGTTGATTGAATCATAGTTAACGTCTATGATTCAATCAAATGTTACACATTTTTTCAAATGTTTTTGAAAAACATTTTTTTTTCAAAATGTTATAAAACAAAATTCAATTGAAGTCATTATTTTACTTGCGAAGAATGTAGTCTGGCTTCCATACAACGTACATCCATGCATCCAAGTTATTTAGTTAAAAGAAACACATATTTCTGATATATAAAACATTGAAAATGGGTCAAATTTGATCTGAAGACAACATGAGTTAACAAATGGTCTAAAAAGACTGACTGTTTTGGCTTAATGGTCCCTCTGGTTCAATGTGTGTGTTGTTTATTGGAAGACAAATCTGATAAAGCTTCAGAAGCATTCCCCATTGACAGCTTTTCTAATTGTTGGACTTGCTTTGTAAATACTGCATTTACATGCCAGAGTTCTGCCGTCTCTTAGTAAATGATGTGATGTTGCAGTACATTGGTGCGCTGCCTGAAACAGACTGGACGGATCTGCTTGGGTCCTCTTCGCCTCTCCACTCTCACTCTGTCTGATGCCCTGCCGACCCTGCCCACCCTGCAGCTCCACTGCACCGCCACCCTGGAGAACACACTCACTGGACAAGAAGTATATACACCCATACTTTACATTTGGCTATATGTTATGTAAAATAATGCATTCAAACTTGGAGTGTTGTGCATGTGCGGTTTTCTTAAAGTGTTTGGATTCCAGAAAATGTAAATTATAAAGAGAAAATGGATCACAACTAAAGATCCCTCATGCTTTGCTGAACACGACATAACTGTCTGTTGAATGACGGAAATGCTGTCAAATTAATGTAGAGCGTTGCTTCCTAAGTGAGGCTTGTACAGAGGCCGTGTTAACCGATAAAGGAAATGCAAAAGAAGCAACAAAGTATTCACTCACTATTGTTCTGACCAAAGAGAACAAGCTGGAGGTTTAATTCCTGGTGTGTTTGTATTATTTGCAGGACTGTATGATTCCTCTGTGCAGTGAAGCTCTGAGCTCTTGTAAGCAACAGGATGTCCAGCCTTTCCTTCAGGCCCTCAGATACACTATGTTCCAGAGGCAACTCCTCGACAAACTAAAAGGTAGTTATCATTGACTAGAAAAGGTGCATATCGATGGGCTACACAGGAGTTTTTTGTTGATCCGTTGTCAATATTTTTTTTAGATATTGAAGAATTGCACTGATTGTTGGCTGAACAACCAGCCAACTAAATGTAGTTGTGACGGACCTAAATAACACATCCTCTCACCGGTTTTCAGATTGCGCAGCAGCTGTCGATGTTTGTAACATTGACATTTGTTGATGTCACATTGACCTGACCTGACCTAGAGTTAAATTTTTTCAAATTGGATTTGGCTGTTAGTTTCTTTATTATTTCCATTAGACATATCTGGCACTTATAAAATCCATTGGCATTTGAAGTGATGATTTTGACCACATAAACATGGATCCTCCACAGTTTCGTAATGAACCGAAAATATTTTTACACTTTTCAACTGTGGCAGTCACCTGTAGATCAGCTGTGAGAAACACTGCTCAGCGCGCTCGCCCTGCTAGAATATAAAAATATAATTTAATGCACACTGACTGACTAACAAACCTGCATATTGTATTAGGGTTTTTCCAAAGGAGGCGAGCAATTTAGCCAATCTGGCACAAGGCAAATGTACAGCATGGCGAGCTTTTAATGTGGAGCAGCAGCAACAGGAAATGTTGGGTCTGCCTCAAGAGGATCTTAACACAGCTTTGATATGGCTGAAAGTAAACTGTAAAATAAGGATGATATCCAAAGTGTACTGTGGCCCATGGAAAGACCCTGTATTTGTCCACAGGAGGCTCTGAAATTTTGCCATCTTTATTCTTGTTCAGGTTACTCTACATCTATAGACGGCCACCTAATGGAGCTTTGTCTGACCGCTGTCAAATTTGCCCGGAAAAAAGGCAACATTGCCCTGGCGTCCCGCCTGCTCAGCCAATGCAGTGACGGTACACAAGAAGAGGAGCAGCAGCAGGACGAGCTGAGCCAGGCCTTCAGGCGTCTCAACCTGGAGGGCACTCTGGGGGAGAAATGGGGACCAGAGCTGCAGATCGAAAAAGCCAAAGTCCTGAGAACTGCAGGTGACGAACAAGAGACATTTAAATTCTAGTTCTATTCTTTTGCGAGAATAGAATGGTGATTTTTGACAGGAACAATTTCCACTACATGTGTCCAGAGCAGCTTAGTCATACAGCCACAAGAACAGCAGTACTCACCACAACATATTATTTTAGAGCCTTTAGTGATAAGTATGTCTCCTAGGACACACATAATGAGCCTGCATGATCCAGCACACACACAACTTAATGATGCAGAACAGTGACCAAAACATTTTGACAGTCTGATCCCAGCTGACACATTTATTGCCAGGTGTCCTCCGTTTCTCTACTGGCAGAAACTGCTGTATTTCTGCAGTGTGTCGATGATGTCTTCAGTTTGGTCCTAAGCAGTGTCTCTGTCCACAGGCCAGTCCATGGCAGCCATGGAGATGCTGAGCAGGGCTGCCTTGTCCTACTGCCATGTGGGGAAGAATGAAGGTGCTGCCTGCCGCTCACTGCTGACACTCTGCAAATGGCTTTTGGCTGACTGGAAGGACATGACACCTCAGCTTAAACAGGCATGCTCACCTATCAATGCAGCTCAAACTTTTACTTTGGTCTAACTTTGGAAGCATGTACCTTTCTTTTGTAAAAGTAAAAAAAAGCCAAAGCTGTGATATTCAGCTGTAAAACTTTAAAAATGCTTTCCTTATTGTAATGTATTTCTCTTTTACAGCAGGTGTGCACTGGGTTGTGATGGTATTAAGAAAATAATTAACAAAATGATTTAAAAACTGGTGATGTTTTGGTTTAGGTGGTAAAGAGGTCAGGAGCGGTAAACTCATCCAATGCTGTGGGCAGCATGTCACCCCTGAGTCGGAATATTGCTGCTCTGCTGGAGCTTCCCCTTGAGGACCAGTGTATTCCCCACATCATCGCTGAGACCTCAGGTAACAGTTACAGTACATGCACATTGGCATTATTAAGACACATTTATGGTAAAAGTGTCCACACTCACCAAATGTTAAAGTCCTCACACCTCCAGACAAATGTAGACACATCCAGCTTGTCCTTATGCATTTATTAACTAATTTATTATCTAAACTGTCGTACAACGGGCAGTGTAGGGTTGGGTTCCGATACCTGGTGCTAATATGGCACCAATGCCCAAACGACCAGTATCTACTGAACTGAATAGCAACGCGGATTTCGGTGCCTCATTTCGGTGCCACTGAAATGCCTGCACTTTTGTCTGATGCTCCGAAACGGACATTACAGGCGACTCTAGTTAACACTACGCTTGACAGCAGGTAACGTTAGCCTACCGTTAGCTAGTAGCTGGATTAAACACGGTGCAACATGCTGAAATCTTAACGGTGTAAAGTGTGACTATATTACACTGTAGAGGATTCCAACACGGCAACGTTAAACAGTCTGCAGCTGCCGATGTTGGAAAAACGACACCGATGGTGCGTTCACTTGAAACTGGTAGCCTAAGCCTCGTGGTGCATTCAAAGTTATTTTTATAACTTTTTTTTTTTTTATAATACCCTTTTCCGATCTGGTGGTTGCATTTGTCATTTAACAGCAATGTACTGGTGAAATAAGTTATTGTTATAAGTTATTACATTATTAATAAATGACTTAATTTTGACCATATGGCCTTATCGATAAACAAGCCGTTCTTTTATGTCACCGAATGTCGTTTTGTGCTTTATTTTTTATTTCGGTTTAGGTACCGGCACCTTTTTAAAAGTATCGCTTTAGCACCGGTATCGGGGGGAAAAAACCCAAACAGTACCCAACCCCGGGGCAGTGTGCTATTTTGTTGGTTGGTGGCATGTAATAGGAATGTGTCTGTGCGGAGTGGTACAGTCTCTGTACTACATGTATGTATCCACTAAGTTGTGTTGTCTTTTCTAAACGGCAGATACTGCAAGTTTACAAGAAATTCCTTCAGAACAATAAAATCATCTTAAACTACCAGTGTCTTACCATTGCTAAGGCATTGAGGGCTTTTTTTCCAATCAAAAAGTAGAGCACTATTTGATTCTACCTACATTTTATTCTTGACTGTCTTCCCTGTGCAGTGAGTGTGGGCGTTGGGGAGCCAGACTTCGTGCTGGGCCAACTCTACCAGCTCTCCACCAGCCTGGCTCCAGAGATGGCCAAGTCCTGGGCAGCCCTGGCCAGCTGGGCTTACCGCTGGGGCAGGAAAGTGGTGGATAATGCCAGGTTAGTGGACCTAGTGGAACACTTGTATAGTTACCGGCGTGGAGCTTCACCTGTATAATCTAATGCAATTAATTCTACATCTCTGTAAAGTTGAAACTATTCTGTTTGTTGTCAGAGAGGTGTTGATTTAACTCAAAACACTTACTCAAAACTCCATCAGCACTTACTGATGGAATATTTCTTCTGATTTTCTTTTTGTTGTCCCCAGCCAAGGGGAGGGTTTGCCTCTTCTTCCTGGAGAAAAGAAGGAGATAGAGGAGCTGCTGCCAGCAACCACCAGTGAAGAAGACAAGGACACCATCTTCAGCATTCTGGGACAGGCCATGTGTCGGCCTACTGGCATACAGGTAGAGTCTGCCTTTTGTAGCCAACAACAATTCAGTCATCTCCAAACCAACCAACAGAAAGAAATAGTCATTAAAGAATACATAAACAAAAACAAACCATGTAAAATGTGTAAATATACAATACTGGTTATATCAATGATACTACATACTACATTTTAATTTAATAGAAGGGAGAAAACTAATTGTCATGTGCTGTCACGACACATATTACACCGGGGGCGCCCAAGTAGAACCTATGTATGGGAAACGCTGCACCATTATACTCAAAATGTGTTATTCAACTTGCAGTCCTTGACATGATTGGCTGCCAGCCCTTATAAAATCTATCGATACATCTCCTCAAAGTGAATTTAACTTGCTCTAACTGCAAAAACTGCATTAGATCTATTCTGCAGTGAGTGTATGTTTAGTTTTGGAAGATTAACTTCTTCAACAAGTACTCCAGTATTGGTGAGATGTTTGAGTATGTCTGCCCAGTACTCACAGAGTAGGGAACTAACCCTTGAGTCCCCAGAGCAGAGTAAAACAATACCCACAACTTGGTAGCAGAGCAAACAATACCCACAACTTGGTAGCCTCTTTGGTATTAGAAATAAAAAAGGTGACTGCTCTGATGTAGACACTCAAATGTTGGTTGTTGGAACACCTAATACGCACCTCAGGGGTTATGGTCCTTTACTTTCCCAAAAAGTCTAGTTAAGGGATGTTGTGTTGTCTTTAGCAGGGCTTTAAAGGTTAATTGCTGACCAGTGCAGATTGTTCTGAACCCACTCTTGTGTTGTGTGCCAGGATGAGGACATGGCTCTACAGCAGGAAGACGATGAGGACGACATGGTAGACGTGATCTGGCGGCAGCTCACTGGCTCGTGCCCCTGGCTGGGGGAGGCGGGCCAGCCTGTCACAGATGGTCTGATCCGGGTTTGGAGACGAGTGGTGGACCGCATCTTTGGCCTCTACCGGGTCTCCTGCCAGGCCTATTTCACCTTCCTCAAGCTCAATGCTGGACAGGTGAGACTTAGTAACAGCATCTGCAGGATTGTTAGGGGTTATACTGTTCAAACCTAATGACTGTGAAGCGCTGTGTTGCCTTTTGAAGACCAAGACTGGGATTGAGCGCAGCCTTCTGTTCAGTCCATCACCCCCAGTGTCTGTCTGTGTGTTTTTAGGTCCCGATAGATGAGGATGACCCCAAACTCCTGCTGTCCAGTCACAGCAGCAAACAGAGCAATGACGATGTGATCGTCATGGCAACCCTGCGTCTCCTCCGTCTGCTGGTGAAGCATGCTGGTGAACTGAGGGAGGGACTTGAACTGGGCTTAGCCTCCACCCCTACAGCACCCTGGAGGGGTATGCCATCCTGCAAAACAAGCATCCTCATATCTTTCTATGCATGTGTCTGAAAGTCTGGTTGTGGTACATTCTCAGAAGTACTTTACTGGTCCTGTGTGCACAGGGACAAGTTTAGATTTAGAGTTTTTACCTAAACTTTCTTACTTACCTGTACACTGGGCGTTACAATTATGTATATCCAGATGAACAGAAAAGAGTATGTGGCAAAAGCTGGTTAGACACACATAAATATCAGAATATGAGAAATATAGCAGATGCATTCATTTTAGTGTTACAAAACATTACTGGTTACTGTGGTGGACCTTGATTGACTTTGTCCAAAGTTACATTTTTTTTTTTTATTGCAACTCTTTGTTTAGGTATAAAAAGTTTCAATATACATTCCACATATTACATTTCTTCTTCTTCAAAGTATATAGGGAAGGGAAGAAGTCTTTCTACCCTTTCATTCTTCCCTCTTACTGTGCCAATCTCTAGCATTCGTTTGTCCTGTCAATATTTAGTTAGCCTGCGTTATGCTACAGTTATGCAATCGATAATTTTTTGCACAGACTTGGTTATCACAGCAGAGCATGTGACATAGATCTCAATGCAATGCTTTAGCCAGGACTGCGCTGTGTGCTTCCGGTACAGCAACTGAATCCACCTGATAAAGCCGAATGGGCAAGGTTTTGAACAAAATAGGCCATGAGACTCAGTCGAAGGCTTTCTCAGCCTCTATTGCTAATGCCATGCAGGGAACTAAGCATTTCTTACTGTGCTCCACGATGTTTAAAAGTCTATGTATATTATCTGGTTGGTGTCTGCAGGTTATGAAGCCCCTCTGATCTGAATTAGAGTTTTGATACCTTCTTTCCTTCCCCCCCTTATAATCTAGTTAAAATGGCATACAAGCTAGTTAATTTCTAACACAATCCTGCCCTTACTGCTCCCTTTTATAAACTGTAATGTGTGTCTTCTTTAGGTATCATCCCCCAGCTCTTTTCCCGTCTCAACCATCCAGAAGCATACATCCGACAGAGCATATGCAGCCTGCTATGTCGAGTGGCCCAAGACTCCCCACATCTCATCCTCTACCCTGCCATTGTGGGTTCACTCTCCTTGGGAGGGGAGGCTCAGAATGCAGGTATTCTTTATTTCTGTTGACCTGGCTATGTGCAGCTCCTCCAAGAGTCTGAAAGTGACTTCATCTCATGATCTGGAACCAGACACTCGCCACTATGATGTCAAGTTTGGCTACATTTTAACAGTGGAACAACTGATTACCACTGGCCAAAACTACATACAAGGTTTCCGAGGGGTCTTAAAAAGTCTAAAATTACAAAATCAAAATGTTGGGCCTTAAATGTCTTAAATTCACTGAAGTATTGTGTTCTAGGTCTTAAATAATTTTGAACAGGTCTTAATTTTGGCTATGTAACGCTACCTCTAATGCTAATTTTTTTTTTTTTTTTAATTCTGTGGTGTTGTAGTTCTTTCTTCCGCTAGTCCAAATAGAATTTCGTTGTATTAGGACTACAAATGAGACCAACATGCTACTTATGTTGCAGCCAATCAGCTTTCATGTTGTTGGTGCGAGTCTCTTCCGGATTGTACCACAGACATGAAACAGATTTTATTCTTCAGCTATGAGGAAGTGCAAGTTTAGTGATACTTGACTTAATGAAACTGAATTTAGGGGTCAGTTGATGTTGTGATAAAGGTTTTAAATTTCATTCATAATGGTCTTAAAAAGTCTTACATTTGACTCGGTGAAACCTGCAGAAACTCTGTACATAGCAAATGGTTTTGAAATGAAAATACAAATTCAACGATGAACAATTTGTATTTACAATTAACAACAAGGAGAATTACCAGTGATACCAGTAAAACTGTAAAACACTAGATCTGAAATGTGTTGACAGGGAGTAAATTGCCGTCGGCTCTGCCCACCTTCCTGGGCAGCATGCAGGGAGAGGGCCTGGGTGGGGAGGAGGAGGAGCAGCCGGACGGCGGCGAGCCAGGAGGAGCTCCAGAGGAGCTGGCGACCTTCTGCTCCAGTCAAGACCAAGCCATGATGCAGGACTGTTACAGCAAGATTGTGGAGAAGCTGTCCTTTGCGAACCCTACCATGGTGCTTCAGGTAGGGGGCTGCATACAGTTAGACCTGTACACTGTTTTATGATCATATTTTCACCAGTCTTATGCTGGAAACATTCTTGCTCTTATAGACTTTGGCGGGACGCCTTTAAATTGGATTCATGCTGTAGTCTTACGAAGTTGTTAACTAGTCTTGTGTGGTGATCAGGTCCAGCAGTTGGTGGGTGAGCTGCGCAGAGTGACCCTACTGTGGGATGAACTGTGGCTGGGCGTATTACAACAGCAACACATGCATGTCCTACGCAGGATCCAACAGCTGGAGGACGAGGTCAAGAGAGTTCAGAACAACAACACGCTGCGCAGGTGAGGCTCACCTACTTATACCTTAGATGCAGAGCTCCTTCCAGGACTTCCAGTCCATTCTTTACTAACGTCTGCATTCAGCCTATGAGTTTGTTTGCTTCCTAAAAGGATACCTATTATGCTCATTTTAGGGCTGCTCGATTATGGGAAAAAATTATAATCACGATTATTTGAAATCGTGTTGAAATCACGATCATTTAACATGATTACTCGTTGACTTCTGGAAAGATGTTGCAATTATTGAACTTAAACAGTGGAAAAAGTTAAATAAATCAACAGTAAAAAAAAAAAAAAACGCATACAACTGTGAACTTTGCCTTAATACTTTTCCTATTGAAACTTTATTTTTTCATTCAGATACAATTTTCTCACACTCATTTCTCACACTGCCCATGACTGCTGCACCTGTATTCCCCCTCTGTCTGAGACGCTCCGCTGTCTCTTTAAGCCCTTTCCAGAAAAGGGCCAGTCTGCTCTGATTGGTCAGCCATTCCGATTTTCCGCATCTCTGCTCCTCTCTTGCTGTCTCTGTACAGTCTAGTGCAGCACGAGACTCTAACGAAGTATAAAGCAATACTTCCTGCTGTAAAGAATCGGTAAAGGCTTCTGTTCCCAGTTTGTCTTCATCATTGACCTCCTGTAGCTCAGTTGGTAGAGATGTACCCTCTGAAACTAGATTTATATTTGCTGTGGTGTTCCCGTCGCGAGGTGCACCAGCCAGAAAATGAATTCACCACGTCTTTCTCGTCCAGCCCAAAGGCTCCGCAAATAGTTGAGGCGTGTAGTAGACAAATGCAATGTTTTTTTGTTTTTTTTAACACTTTATTTGTACTTTTCCAGTTATCATATAAAACAATTGTATTGTCTATTTTACAAATAACCATAGAAAAACAATCCCAACAAGAGAAAGACAAAGACAGACCAAACCCAAAATCAACCTGACAGAGTTGTCACAGACAAAAGACAAAAAAAAAAAAAAAAGTGCACCTAACATTCCTTATTACAGAGCTGACCAAGGGCAGGTATAAACATTCAGAGTTCCAGTTCCAGACCAGGTAAATTGTTCACATAAGTTATCAGAGGGTCCCAGGTTTTGTAGAATCTGTTGAAGGAACCGTTGAGGGTACATCTGATTTTTTTTTTTTTTTTTTTTTTTTTTTCCTCCCCAGCTTAACATTCAGCATAATGTCCCTAATCCAGTGGTGGTGTGATGGAGGAGTAGCAGCCTTCCATTTAAATAAAATCAAGCATCTAGCTAATAAGGAGGAAAAGGCAATGACCCTCTGTAAATGAGCAGGGGGAAAAGATCCCATTGTATCAGAAAACCAACAAAAAACAGCAACCAAGGGAGAAGGTGAGATGTTATAAGCATAAACATTAGAAATGACTTCAAAAAAAGGATGACCAGAAAGGAACAAGTTTCGGACAAGACCAGAACATACAGTGGGGCAAAAAAGTATTTAGTCAGCCACCAATTGTGCAAGTTCTCCCACTTAAAAAGATGAGAGAGGCCTGTAATTTTCATCATAGGTACACTTCAACTATGAGAGACAAAATGAGAAAAAAAAATCCAGAAAATCACATTGTAGGATTTTTAATGAATTTATTGGTAAATTATGTTGGAAAATAAGTATTTGGACAATAACAAAAGTTCATCTCAATACTTTGTTATACCCTTTGTTGGCAATGACAGAGGTCAAACGTTTTCTGTAAGTCTTCACACTTTTTGGTCTTTCCATAAATTCTTTTATTATGCGAGCTGATTTATTATTCCATATAAAGGAGAAAATAATTTGATTAAAAAAGATAGTGGTATATAAACAGGCAGTGCCTGAAATAAATACAGAAACTTTGGTACAATATTTATCTTTACAGAATTTGTTCTCCCGATAAGAGATAGTGGCAAAATAGACCATCTTTTAATATCTCGTTTGCACTGTTCCAACAGAGGAGTGATGTTACTTTTAAATATACTGTAATAGGATTTCGTGACTTTTACACCCAGATATGTAAAGGACTCGGCGGACAACTTAAATGGCAGATTGGGATATTCTCTGGCATTACTACTAATGGGGTATTCGCTTTTATTAAAATTGAGTTTATACCCAGATACAGTGCCTTGCGAAAGTATTCGGCCCCCTTGAACTTTTTCGACCTTTTGCCACATTTCAGGCTTCAAACATAAAGATATAAAACTGTAATTTTCTGTGAAGAATCAACAACAAGTGGGACACAATCATAAAGTGGAAAGAAATTTATTGGATATTTCAAACTTTTTTAACGGATAAAAAACTGAAAAATTGGGCGTGTAAAATTATTCGGCCCCTTTACTTTCAGTGCAGCAAACTCTCCAGAAGTTCAGTGAGGATCTCTGAATGATCCAATGTTGACCTAAATGACTAATGATGAAAAATAGAATCCATCTGTGTGTAATCAAGTCTCCGTATAAATGCACCTGCTCTGTGATAGTCTCAGAGGTCCGTTTAAAGAGCAGAGAGCATCATGAAGAACAAGGAACACACCAGGCAGGTCCGAGATACTGTTGTGGAGAAGTTTAAAGCCGGATTTGGATACAAAAAGATTTCCCAAGCTTTAAACATCCCAAGGAGCACTGTGCAAGCGATAATATTGAAATGGAAGGAGTATCAGACCACTGCAAATCTACGAAGACCCAGCCGTCCCTCTAAACTTTCAGCTCATACAAGGAGAAGACTGATCAGAGATGCAGCCAAGAGGCCCATGATCACTCTGGATGAACTGCAGAGATCTACAGTTGAGGTGGGAGACTCTGTCCATAGGACAACAATCAGTCATATACTGCACAAATCTGGCCTTTATGGAAGAGTGGCAAGAAGAAAGCCATTTCTTAAAGATATCCATAAAAAGTGTTGTTTAAAGTTTGCCACAAGCCACCTGGGAGACACACCAAACATGTGGAAGAAGGTGCTCTGGTCAGATGAAACCAAAATCGAACTTTTTGGCAACAATGCAAAACGTTATGTTTGGCGTAAAAGCAACACAGCTCATCACCCTGAACACACCATCCCCACTGTCAAACATGGTGCTGGCAGCATCATGGTTTGGGCCTGCTTTTCTTCAGCAGGGACAGGGAAGATGGTTAAAATTGATGGGAAGATGGATGGAGCCAAATACAGGACCATTCTGGAATAAAACCTGATGGAGTCTGCAAAAGACCTGAGACTGGGACGGAGATTTGTCTTCCAACAAGACAATGATCCAAAACAAAGCAAAATCTACAATGGAATGGTTCACAAGTAAACATATCCAGGTGTTAGAATGGCCAAGTCAAAGTCCAGACCTGAATCCAATCGAGAATCTGTGGAAAGAACTGAAAACTGCTGTTCACAAACGCTTTCCATCCAACCTCACTGAGCTCGAGCTGTTTTGCAAGGAGGAATGGGCAAATATTTCAGTCTCTCGTTGTGCAAAACTGATAGAGACATACCCCAAGCGACTTACAGCTGTAATCGCAGCAAAAGGTGGCGCTACAAAGTATTAACTTAAGGGGGCTGAATAATTTTGCACGCCCAATTTTTCAGTTTTTTATCTGTTAAAACGGTTTGAAATATCCAATACATTTTGTTCCACTTCATGATTGTGTCCCACTTGTTGTTGATTCTTCACAAAAAATTACAGTTTTATATCTTTGTTTGAAGCCTGAAATGTGGCAAAAGGTCGAAAAGTTCAAGGGGGGCGAATACTTTCGCAAGGCACTGTATGTTACCAAATTCCTGCAAGATTTTAAGGATTTCAGGGGTAGTCGTGATGGGGTTGGTGACATATAGTAACAAGTCGTCTGCATAAAGCGAGACGGTGTGAGTTAGGCCACCACGTGAGATACCTTGTAAACTATTATTGCATCTAAGATCTATGGCAAGTGGCTCTATAGCTAAAACGAAAAGCAACTGACTCATTGGATCCCCTTGTTTTGTCCCTCTGTGAAGAGGAAAATACTCAGATGAGATACCGTTGGCATAAACTGAGGCAATTGGATCAGTGTAAATGAGCTTGATAAGGTGAGTGAAGTTAGGGCCAAAACCAAACCTGCCAAGTGTATGAAAAAGATAACCCCACTCAACCCGATCAAACACCTTTTTGGCATCAAGCAATATTACTGCTTCTGGGGATGGAGTGCTAGATTCAGTATAGATGATATTAAACAAACGTCTCAGGTTAAAATAGGATTGTCTGCCCTAGATAAACCCAGTCAATGACATGAGGAAGAATTGTCTCAAGCTGGAGTGCAATGACCTTTGAGAACACTTTACTGTCAGTTTGTCAAGCTGATTGGTCTATAAAATGAGCAATCTCGAGGGTCCTTATTCTTTTTTAATAACAGTGTAATAGACGCCTGGCGGAGCGTAGGCGGAAGAATGTTATTCTCCTGTGCTTCTGCATAAACCGAGAGAAGAAGAGGGGCAAGTTTATCTTTACATTTTTTATAAAAGTCAGTTGGAAACCCGTCCGGGCCAGGGGCTTTTCCAGTCTGAAGGGACATTATTGCATTGTTGATTTCCTCCAGCGTCAGATTTTGTTCCAATCGTTCTTTAGAGTCAGGGTCAATTGTAGGAATGTTCAGATTAGAAAAAAAAGTTGTGATCCGGTGTTGAAGCTGAAGAATATAATTTAGAATAGAACTCTTTAAAGCAGTTGTTAATAGCTTGATGGTCCTCCGTTGAGGAGCCATCAGGTAGCACAATTTGCGAAATAATACGGGTCGCCGCTTTTTGGCGGAGTTGACTAGCTAATAGTTTGGAAGGTTTATCCCCCTCTTTGTAGAATCTACTACGGGACTTAAAAATGAGCCTCTCTGCTTGGGTGGTAGTTAAGAGATCAAGTTCAGTTTGTAAGCCTACTCTCCTCCTAATCAGATCAGGGGTCGGAGAACCAGATATGAGTCCGTCCAGAGCCTTAACTTCTGAAGATAGCTCCTCAATGTTCTTAAACTTCATTTTCCTAATATAAGCAGAGCGAGAAATAATCTGTCCCATGAGATACGCGTTAAGCGTCTCCCAGAGGGTTGAGACTGAGACGCCATCAGTCCTATTTACCTGCAGAAAGAAATCTATCTGTTCTGTAATGAACTTCACAAAGTCTGAATCAGCCAGCAGGAGTGTGTCAAGCTGCCATGTCTGTTTTGTCCTTTGAGTCGGAAGAGTTACCTTAATACTAACGTGATCAGAAATAATGATTGGATCATATTTACAATCTGTAATAACATTAAGCAAATAGGGGTCAACCAAAAAAAAAAAAATCTATCCTGGAAAATGACATGTGTACATTAGAGTAATCCGAATACTCCCTTTTGGTGGGATGTTTAAATCTCCATGGGTCTGTAAGTTTACGCATATCTATGAACAACTGGCTTGTTTGCACAGATTTAGACGGTCTTGGTACAGACTGAGAAGAGCGATCCCAGACAGGATCCATCACCAGGTTGTAATCCCCAGACAAAATCAAGTGATAACTATCAGATGAGGGATGGAGTTTAGCATCTTTTTAAAAAAAAAAAAAATTATTATCATCAAAGTTTGGGCCGTAAATATTGACCAATACTAAGCGAAGTTGAAACAGCTCTCCCACAACCATCACATATCTGCCATTTGGGTCCAAGATAGTGTCTGATACAATGAAGGGAATCTTTTTATGAATTGGTATAGCTACTCCTCTACCTTTTACAGTTAAATTCTGAATGGAACATTTGCCCCATCCATTCTTTGTGAATTTTAGACTGGTCTCGATTTTGAAGGTGGGTTTCCTGTAGGAAAGCAATACCAACCCCAAGATATTGTAAGTGAGAGAGAACCCTTTTTCTCTTGATTGCCTGATTCAGACCCTTCACATTCCAGTTTATAATTTTCATGTCATCTTTACCCGGGACAAGATGTGAATTACTCTGTCATTAGAACCACTCAATTCAAAAATACCTGCATCTACCCCATTTAGATGATAAAAAAAGCCAGATAGGTGCACAAACTGTATATAGAACAAATGCCACATTAAAACTACTACATATAACACACAAACAAGCCTTCAGAAAACTTCAAGCTATTGCAAACCTGCATTTGCATGCCACCCTCAATGATTTTTTTCAACCATTGATGAACCTCTCCAACAGTATATTAAATGACCTGTGACACAACATTTCACATTTTTTAAACCATGATATCCATGGACCGTAGAAAGTCACTGTAGGGAGACCGGTGGTGATCATAAAAAAATAAATAAATTAAAATTAAAGCATTTAGGAGGGCGTACATATATAGTGTTAGGTGTGATGTGTATACACACTTTCACACACTAAACGTTCACTGCCACTATGAACAATGCTAACAAAATAATACTATAAAAATAGAAAACACTGTCAGAAAATATGACAGAATAACCATAACTAGTGATACCACAGTCTCTTTTAAATGATTACTGGGGTCATTGACCCGACCATTAACATTACCTCAATCATCATTCGGAGCGTGTGAGGCGGGACGTCCGTTATCATCAATTACATTGTTATTGATGTAGGCCAGCACCTCCGCAGGGTCGGTGAACTTCATACATTTCCGTGTGTGTGTGTGTGTGTGTGTGTGTGCACTGCAGAGTGGCTGGGTAGTAGAGGCCGAACTTTATCTTTGCGGCGTGGAGCTTCTTTTTGGACTCAGAAGGCTGTGCGTCGTTTATTGTAGTCAGGAAAGATGTGAAATCTTGATCAGTTGAAGGAGAGCGGGCCCTTCTGTCTGGCGAGGCGTAGCATCAACTCTTTAGTTTGAAAGTGATGGAGCTTGACAATGAATGGCCGTGGTCTATTGTCGCCTTCTGCTGGTTTTGGGGCCAAACTCCTGTGGGCTCTATCCACCGACGGCGGCTTCTCAAAACTGTCTTCCCCAAGCACATCGATGAGTAGTTTGGTGATAAATTCTGTTGGTCGTGGGCCCTCCGCATTTTCTCATATCCCCACAATGCGTATATTCTGCCGTCTAGTGCAGTTTTCCCAAGTACCCCACCTTCTCCCTCAAACCATCGTTCTCTTTAGCCAGCGAAGTTTGGGAAGCTTCCCCGCTGTTCAGTCTCTTGTCAAACTCATTCAGCCCGTCCTCCACATCAGTAATTCGTTGGCCATACACACTCAGGATCGAATGTAGAGAGGCAATAGACGCCCGGTTCTCCTCTCGAAACGAGTTGATAGGCTTGCACAGCAGAAACTGCATTTGCCAGCGCGTCCATGTAGTTAGCACTAGCATCCGTTTCTGCGCTAACGCTAGCCGAGGAGTTCGAATCGCCCCATGTTGTGGTTTTCCCACTTTGTTGTTTGGCCAGTTTGGGAGGCATTCATCCACTCAAGGTAGTAAAGTCACTTAGAGTGTATTTCCAATGGAGTTAGAACGGTTACGGGGTCCAAAATGTATAAATTTGATAGATTTCTGCGGGAGCTGTGGAAGACACGTCTACTCACTATTCATGCTCAAGCGCGCCCCCTGACAAATGCAGTGTTTGGCGGTACGTCAGTGTGGATGTGTTTTCTACGGTTGTCAGTCAGCCTGCTTTCCTTTACTTCCGCTATCTACGTCTTCTCTACTACTTCTTGCTAAATCACAGATCATATTGTTTGTACGCCCCCTGGCATTTCGGAGAATACGGTCATTGGACCCTGTTACACTTGTTTGCCAGTCTACTGACATTCTTTGTTGTGTTGCAGGGATGAAAAGATTGCCATTATGCGTGAGAAGCACTCTGCTCTAATGCGTCCCGTGGTTTTCGCCCTGGATCACGTCTGCAGCATCACAGCAGCTCCAGCAGAGACACCACACGAGACCTGGTTCCAGCAGACCTACGGTGATACCATTACCTCTGCCCTGGAGCGCTTGAGAAACCCCACCAACCCTGCCAACCCTGCCAGCAGTTGGCTTCCCTTCAAACAGGTATTTGTTTGTTTGCACCTGTATATGCATTTGAATTCCTAAGGATTTCAGACCGATCTATTTGCATGAATATAGGCTCATTAATACTTTAAATATATCATTAAAACAATCATTATACATTGTGCACAAAACCTTCTCCCAAGTTTGAGCTAAGTTTGACACTGTGTGTGTGTGTGTGTGTGTGTGTGTGTGTGTGTGTGTGTGTGTGTGTGTGTGTGTGTGTGTGTGTGTGTGTGTGTGTGTGTGTGTCAGATAATGATGAGCCTGCAGCAGCGTGCTCAGAAGCGAGCCAGCTATCTGCTTCATCTGGATGAGATCAGTCCTCGCCTAGTGTCTATGACCACAACAGAGATGGCCCTGCCAGGTGAGGTGTCGGCATCAGATGCTGTCACTATCCAGAGCGTAGGCAACACCATCACCATCCTGCCCACCAAGACCAAGCCCAAGAAGCTCTTCTTCCTGGGCTCAGATGGACGCAACTACCCATACCTTTTTAAAGGTAGGGGGCTAGCTCACAGCAGTGAATGTGGGTGGGAAATGAATACATTCTGTCTCCTGTTAGCCGTGTCTCCTAAAAGTTGCAACTACACGTCGGTGCTACACTAGTCTATATCCACGATGTTCCACTTCCGGGATTGTACCGGTGCCACTGGAAATTCCGCCGGATGTCCTCCTTTTCAGCCGGATGTCCGTCACCTTCCTCTTTCTTTGTGTTGGTGTTCTAAACTCCGGTGGATTTCTGAGGATTATGGTTAACTGCTCCTCAGATCTCTGCAGGGTAATTCCCGACAGCTAGCTAGACTATCTGTCCAATATGAGCTTTCTGTTGCACAACTAAAACACCTTTTGAACGTACACATGTTCCACCAAAACAAGTTCCTTCCTGTGGTTATTTTGAAGAGGCACCTTGGATCCGTCCGGTACTTAGCGCCGCCCAAGACCGTTGTGATTGGTTTAAAGAAATGCCAATAAACCAGAGCACGTTTTTCTCCCATCCCGGAATGCTGTGTGGACTAGCTGGACCCTCCCCCTCAGCACTGTGGAGGAAGGTCTGGCAATGCGAGACTAGTGCTACAGTGGCCCTGAAGATACCACATGGAGACAGCAAGGTCTATATTTAGTCAGCCTGGGCTGTTTGTGTTTTCTCCTACAAGTTTCTTAGTTAAAAACATCTCAATGTTTTAATGTTCCACTGCCCTAAACAACTGTGCATAAAACGTACGTTCAATAGCTCTGCATGAGTTAATGATTACAACAAACAGGTACTTGTTTTGTCCTGATGTCACTTTCAGGTCAGATAATATTGTTGTACTTGCAGTAATAATACTATAGATGCAATATGGCACTTGTGTACAACCTGAAAATCGGATCATTTGTGTGCGTTTGTTTGGTCCGATGGATGGACAAATGAGAAAAGGATGAATTAGAGAGTTATGGCCTAAACTAAGAAATAAGTTGGGTTGTAATACTTTTTTCCCCCCTTTTTATTAAAGAAATATCTACTAGTGGTATTTGTCCATGCAGACAGCTTTGGTTTTGTTTGTTCAGCTTTTGAGATATATAAAAAAAAAAAATCATACACTGGAGATTAATGGAATTTAGTTTGTGGTCTGTTAACAATGAAACCGCAACACCTCATTCCAAAAGAGTTGTTACACAGACCTCGCTGTTTAACCCTTGTGTTGACTTTGGGTCACATTGGCCCGTTTTAAATTTTTGTTTTATATCAGAAAATATTGTACGTAGAAATAAGTGCTGAAAATGTGTAGAACAAAAATTTAAAACGTTGGAAAAAGCAAAAACAAATTGTGAAAAAAGGCGTCACAAATGTCTGAAAAGTGTTTTTTTCAAGGTTGAAACGAAGACAACACAAGGGTTAAAAAAAAGAAACAAATCAAGACCTCTCTGACACAGTCACAACACAGATTGTAAGCTTTGATGTGTGTTGCAGGGCTGCTGCATTAAATGACATGAAATTGTACAGATAGTGTGACCAGTTGTGTATATAGTGTGGATCTTTGCCATTTTCTTCCTGTGCATTGCACCCAAAGCAAGTTCTGAATTGGAACTAAATCAAATTAATCTCGCTCTTTCTTTCTTTCTTTCTTTCTTTCTTTCTCTATCAGGTCTGGAGGATTTGCATTTGGATGAACGCATCATGCAGTTCTTGTCGATTGTCAACACCATGTTCACCAAGATCAACCAGCAGGAGCAGCCTCACTTCCACGCCCGCCACTACTCTGTCACCCCCCTCGGAACCCGATCAGGACTCATCCAGTGGGTGGATGGAGCCACGCCACTCTTTGGCCTCTACAAGCGCTGGCAGCAGAGGGAGGCTGTGCTGCAGGCTCAGAAGGTACTGCTCTCCTCTGTACTATGCGCCTGTTAATTAGTAAGTAATTGTACACTTGATCAGGTGTACAGCAAGAATTAGTTTATCAAAAAAGGCCATTTTCTTACGAACTTTCCTGTTGCAACCCCACATTCAGACCCATAGCAATTTCAAAGTGTTTAATTAGAACATGTTTTATATATTTATTTATTTATTTTTTGACCTGACCAGGCCCAAGACTCATTCCAGCAGCAGCCGGTGCCTCCAGTACCGCGCCCCAGTGAGCTCTACTACAGCCGTATCGGACCAGCTCTGAAGGCAGTGGGGCTCAGTCTAGATGTGACTCGGCGAGACTGGCCTCTCAGCGTCATGAAGGAGGTGCTGAAAGAGTTAATGGAGGCTACGCCCTCCAACCTGCTGGCCAAGGAGCTGTGGTGTTCCTGCACCACACCCAGCGAGTGGTGGAGGGTCACTCAGGTAACCGTGGCTGTTAGCATTTTAAAAATGAGAATTGATTGAAACTAGGGGTGCACGATATATCTACTCAATATCGTTATCGCGATATCACATTGCGCGATATTATACCGAAAGTCTTGCGATAATTACGCAATATTTTGTTTGCGTTGCATCCCACCCGACATGTACCCAAAGAGTATAGAAGCAACAAGAGGCGAAACTCAATAGAATGTTGTTACATTCAGTCCAAGATGGCGGAGCTGCAGTTCCATTGCAAGCTGCAGCACAACGTTCTATTGAGTTTTGCCTCTTGTTACGTCTATACTCTTTGATGCACCTCTCGAAAAATACACATCACTTGGTAGCGTTGTATTTCCCCCGACTCATTTCCTGGTTTTCCTTCTCCATAAACAACATGAAATCAAGGAGAGGGTTAACTTTTCCTGCTCCAGATTTCCCACCGTGGTCAGAAAGAACAGGGGAGACACTGTTTCTCTCACTATGACTCTAGAGTCGCTACTCACTCCAAAGAAAATCGCCGTCACTCTCTCACTTCTTCCTCGCTCTACCACACACACACACATGCACACACACACGCCGGCTCGACGCACACACCAGCGCACGTGTAAACATCAGCTGCGTGGAGCCTCCGCAGAAGCATAAAACGAAGCGAAAGAAAAGAAAGGACCTAAAGAGAGGGAAGAGTGGAGCAAAAAGAACACACAAGTAAGAAAATGAGTGTTGCTCTGGGAGACAACAAAATAACAGAGATTGAAAGGAAACTTTAGAGGCCAAAAGTAACCCTACAGTCACGTTGGCTACAAAAGAGAGCGACATGCACTCGCTTGTGAGTGCACCTGGGCGTGCCTAGCCTACCCCTGGTTGCTTGGCAACAGTAAACAGAAATTCTCCGGTGCTACCTTAAACCACGTCTTAAAAGTTACTTCAGAGGTATTGTTAAGTCACAAGTTAAGCGATGTTTTTGGATTTAAAAGTATTTATTTCTCGATAAAAGTAACACAATCTATGAGATTAAATGCCAAACATATCAGATATATACATAAATACGATGTCCTGAAGCGTTTTCCGCCATCTTGAATTATTTTCTTTGACTCGAGCCACTGACATACGTCACGCTGCCCTCACACTGCCTTCACTCGGACTGGCAGTCGCTCGTGGCCAAACGGCCACTCCCATTGAAAATGAATGGTAGCCTGTCCATTTCGGCTTGCACAAGCATCCACTGTCAATGTTCTTTTGGTTGCAATTCCTTTTCTCCTTTGCTGTGCTGCAGTCCTACGCCAGATCCACCGCTGTCATGTCAATGGTGGGATACATCATCGGCCTTGGCGACCGTCACCTTGACAATGTGTTGATTGACATGACCACTGGTGAGGTGGTGCACATTGACTACAATGTATGCTTTGAAAAAGGTCAGTGTCAACTGGTTTGCTTGAATGTGTGTTGAGTCAGTTTAATGGGAATGGCATTGAGAACCACTTCATTTCACACTGCCTTGTCTCATAAACAACTTGTCTCATTTTTTTCTGCTGATTATATGAATGTGTCCAATTTACAGAGAAAAGACGTTAGAGACAGTATGTTTAATATATCTATTGATATGCTCTGGTTTTCCTTGTTGTACATGTCACTAGGAAAGAGCCTGCGAGTGCCAGAGAAGGTCCCATTCAGGATGACCCACAACATAGAGACGGCTCTGGGAGTCACTGGGGTGGAGGGCATCTTCAGGCTGTCCTGTGAACAGGTTACTGTCATATCACACACTACTTGGCCCCCCGTCTCACTCTACTGGACCCCCATCACATTCACACTGAATAGTGTGTATATACTTATAATTCAGGACTTAATTGTAAAACCAATTGTACACTTTAAGGCAGATAGTGTGCAGGACCTAGTCTTAATCTCTAATAAAAGTGTTGTCTGTATCTTGCAGATAGTTGCTGCTCTGCTAGAGAATTGCTGAAGTTAGATGTGTCATTTCAGGTGGTTCAGATGATGCGTCGGGGCAGAGAGACCCTACTGACCCTGCTGGAGGCCTTCGTCTATGATCCCCTGGTGGACTGGACTGCTGGGGGGGAGGTGGGCTTCGCTGGTGCCGTGTATGGAGGGGGAGGCCAACAAGCTGACAGCAAGCAGAGCAAGAGAGAGATGGAGAGAGACATCACACGCTCTCTCTTCTCCTCCAGGGTGGCTGAGATTAAGGTGAGCTCATGACAGGAGTAGGCTGCTAACGCTCCCAAAATAGCTAACTGTGAGCAAATGAGGCGTTAATTCTAGCATTGCTATGGGACGCAACTATGTCATGCCAGGTGTGTTGCTCAGGACCCACGGAAGCAGCGTCCAGTGTGAAGTGTTTTGCAGAGCTGTTCTGGAGAAAGACGCAAGCAGCGATACCACAGTCCAAGCAACAGGCATTGCACTAGTTCCATTAAAGTAGTGAACAGGTTTTCAAGAAATGTTTTAGTTCTCTCCAATTGCCTAAATAATGATTCAGAGGTTTCATCAGTCTGACTTGGATAATATTTAAGAGGTGACAATGAATGCTCACTTTTTTTGTGTCAGAGCATTAATGGGGGCAAGAAGGCAGCAAGGTGTAGACTGCTGGGTCCAGTTAGGGCAAGGTTATGATTAAACCCGGGGAAATTAAACTTCCAACTACTTTGACAACAGGGGAAACAAGATGTATTAAAGTTGTGCACACAAATGATCCAAAAGCAAAGCATTTGAGGATCGAGTGTGATTGGTTGGTTGTGTGCAGGTGAACTGGTTCAAGAATCGTGATGAGATGCTGGCAGTGCTGCCACAAGTAGAAGAGGCTGTGGAGGAGTACTTGGTCTTGCAGGAGCTGCTCTGCCAGGGGGAGAAACTACAAGCCAAACTTCAAGAGGAGATAGCTTTCCTGGAGGAGGCAGAGAACCATCCCAACCATCTTATCCTCACCCTGGAGCAAAGGTCTAAGACGGCACAATAATAATTTATTCCAAATTCATGTCAAAATGAATGAATGAGATTTTCTCTTTATATACGGGGAGCAGCCAGGCGGGTGGCTAATATAGATACTGCATGCAACAACAAGTAGCATCACATTCTGAAAGCTTATTTATCCTTCTCCTTCTCATCACAGGTACTCTGAACACACCCAGCTGCAGTCGCGGCAGAGGACTGTGCAGGAAGCCATTCAGAGCAAGCTGGCTGACCTGGACCAGTGGATCTCCCAGTACCAGGCAGCATTCTCCAACCTGGAGGCCACCCAGCTTGCCAGCTTGCTGCAGGACATCAGCAGCCCCATAGATCTTGGTTAGTCCCACTGGAAATGATGGAATCAGGGTGAATGGATGAACTAGTCAAAAATAAACCATTTTTAAAGTAAATTTTTGTGAACGTGTCTTGGGTTTCATGCATTACGCTGCCACCCCAGTCTTAGCCACGTTTTTGAATACAATGTATTTAATTAGCTAGTTACCATAGATTATAAAGTTGAGTAGTCGTTACGACTAGCAAGTCGCTATATAAATGCAGTCCATTTACATTAAGAGGACTGTGGTGATGTTTATCAAAAATATTCAACAACTCTATTTTTGCTGGAACAACACTTCCCTCTTCTTGTGTGTCAGGGTAGTCCTGCTTAACCATCAAGCACATTCCCTGCAAGATGTGATGTAAATGCTGCTACGCTTGGCCTAATTGAATAAATCTATAAATAAATGATGTTGGTAAAAATGTATTGTTGAAATGCCACATGGATCGTTTTCTCGATCTGTGCTACATCATGTTCTTGGTTGTCCAACTCTCCCAGGTCCTCCTAGCTATGTGCCAGCTACAGCCTTCCTGCAGAATGCAGGCCAGGCCCACCTGATTAGCCAGTGTGAGAGCCTGGAGGCGGAGGTGAGCTCCTTGCTGCAGCAGCGCCGTGGGGCCCTTCGCAGCTGCCTAGAGCAGCTGCACAGCTATGCTACAGTGGCTTTGCTCTACCCACGGGCTACTCTGCTGCTCCATCGGGCCCACCAGTGGAAGGCCTGGTTGGAGGAACTGCTAAGAGACATGACAGTGGAGCTCTGCCAGCACATCTACAGACAGTAAGGAACTGCAGCATGCTTTCTTTTTATTTTTTCATTACAATGGAGAAAAACATTTAATCATAAATGTTGATTGTGGCAAGCTGTTGTGATTACATGCATTGTTATAATTTAAGTATAATCCATCCTAACCTGAAATTTTGACTGAATTTCTATTTTATTTTACTTCATTAATTTAAGGTGGCGTACCTTAGAGAACCATACATTTAATAAGAATAATCAGCATAATTTAAAAAGCCACCATACACACATAATAATGCTGTACATGCTTTGTAAATAAATAATCCAGCGATTAAAATAAAAGTTAATAAATAAACTGTTAATATCAGCGGCCACTGAATTAACAAACTATGCTAGGTATTGATGCACACCAGTGTGGCTCTGTCATTGTCAGCACTAATTGTTGTTTGGGATCCAGGGGAGGGGGTGAGTCAAGTGGTCTGCAGGTTGGACTGGGCAGGAGAACTTTAGCAGGCAGTGCCTATTCAGGATGCTCCACAGACCAGACCAGAATGTCTTTATCAGTACGTTTATGTTGTTGAACTCTGCTGTAATTTATCCTGCCCCCTCACTTTTCAGATATGAGGTGCTGTTTGCACCCCAGCCTCCGGCTGCCTCCTGCCAGTTCTTGTCCAGTGTGGAGTTGACTTTGCAGCACCAAGTGGCTGACACCAATGAGCGTGTGATGCACCAAGCAGAGCGACTAAAGGCCGAGGGCACAACTGCTGCAGCCTGTGAGGAGCAGTTACAGGAGATTGAGCACTGCATCACGGTCTTCCTTCGGGAGAATGGAGAGCCGGGCTCCCTCAGCCTGGCTGGAATTATCACTTCTGCCCTCTGCACACTCTGCAGGTTAAACACATACCTTATTATTCCACTTTTTACTGTGCTGTTTCCCCACTCAAACTAATGGGAAATGGAGTTTGTGTATAATATCTATAAGTGGCTACTTTGCCACTATAAACATATTTATTTATCTTCCAGGCTGTGTTTCTGAAAACTTCAAATACCATAACAGGGTTCAACAATAAAGGTTGCCCGATGGCCCGGGGCAAGTGAAAAGCCACATCGGGCAAGTAAATTTAACAACCCACTTTCGATGTGCTGTTGGCCAATCAAGAATTAAGTTGGCGCTAGTGACGCAGGACTGTCTTGCTAGAAGAAGATGATGATGATGGCTGTGTACGAGCTGAAACAAAAAGTGTTGCGAAGTTTGCCACAAGCTTGAGTTTAAGGCAGATAAAAGTGGATCATTTTTCAAAGGAACGTCTTCGTTCAGAAAACAAATGCTAGAGTGCCATGATGAAAGCAAGCAGCATCTCAAATATAACAATTTACTTGAGACTTTTTTGATAACAACCAATAAAAAATATTATTTGTATAGGGGCCAGTGGACTTAGAACCTTAACGTTGAACCCTGCATAAGTACATCAAATCCAACTTATTCTCTTAGAAATGTGGTGCTTCTGGAGAATGGAACTGAAAGATTGAAGTTGCAGGTGAACAGAAGGAAGTCACTGAGTGTTTTTTTTTTTTTTTTCTTTTTTTTTTCTTTTTTTTTTCCAGGCGGAACCTGGTGATGGAGGGAGCAGCAGCCAGTGCTGGAGAGCAGCTGGTAGACCTGATATCTAGGGATGGAGCATGGTTCCTGGAGGAGCTCTGCAGTATGATTGGAAATGTCAGTGCCCTGGCAACACTGCTCCAACGCTGCCCACTCCTGCCCCACGACCTGGATTTGCCTGCACCTTCAGCTACCACTCAGGCCGTGTACCTGTCCAACGCTGTGTACACCTGCTTGCAGGTAGGTGCACCCTCAAAACACAGTGAAAAAAACAGTTAAAACTAGAAGCAACCAATTTTATGTCATGTTCACCTGGAAAAAATTGAGTTTCTGACACTGCTTTGTCTCTTTGTCCACTGTAGGAACTGAACACCAACTTCCGTCAGATCATCTTTCCAGAGGCTCTGCGCTGTATGGTGAAAGGAGAGCCCACCCTCGAGTCCATGTTGGCAGAGCTGGAGCAGCTAGTGGAGCAGAGCTCTGATGGTCTTGGCCTGAAGGGTTTGCTTGACAGTCTGCAGGCCAACACAGGCCTAGACCATGATGGGCACAACCACTGCCTCCACATCACCAGGTAAGTAGTTGCTATGGTTGTGCATTGAATTCTACTTGTCACGAATATGGCCAGATACAGCATTGGCATAACTGATTGAAAACCTGCAAATGCTCAAAATCCAAAGCATGTCTGATGTATGAAAAACATCTTTTTGTGCTCAGGATGCTGCGCGCTCAGTACTCTGAGCTGATCCAGCCTCGCAGCATGGATGGACCGGGCCAGGACACACCAAAGATGTCTGCAGGTCAAATGTTATTGGTGGCCTTTGACGGCATGTTCACCCAGCTAGAGACTGCCTTTGGACAGCTCACAGACAAGGTAGAACCCAAGAATCATTCAGATGTAATTAATGTAATAATAGGCCAGTTGTGTGTGTGTGTGTGTTGCATCCTCTTGCATCCAATCTAGATTTTTATTAGGGCTGCTATTCAATAAACATGACTTATCGTCAATTAAACACATTTTTTTATCTTTTCAAAATACTCTTCTCAACATGGGAGTGAACAAATAAGCCGGCTTCATGCAAATGTATGTCATGTATTTATATTTATAATTGGAAATTGTCTCTGGGAGCAAGTGCAGCATGTCAGCCTGCATCAGCGTCAAATGCGTGTGTTGAGGGCAGAGAGAAACTGAACTGTATGAAATTCATTTACAGGTCCCATAAATGGTATGAAGTGAATTGTGTAAAAGTTTTTAAACATGTGATCTGTTTTCACCCCGCCTCTCAAAGAATTGGAATTAAGAATCGCTAAGAACCGGAATCGAGGGGCACCTGGGTAGCTCACCTGGTGGAGCGTGCGCCCCATGTACGGGGGCTCAGTCCTTGTCGCAGCGGCCCCGTGTTCGACTCCGACCTGCTGCCCTTTGCTGTGTCATTCCCCCTCTCTCTCTCCTTTCACATCTTCAGCTGTCCTATATAATGAAGGCCTAAAAATGGCCAAAAAATAATCTTAAAAAAAAGAACCAGAATCGATAAGCAGAATCAGAATCGTTAAAATCTAAACGATACCAACCTTACTCATGAGATCCTGAGCTCATCACACAGATGCATCAAATTGCCATTTAAAAGCTGTTGGTAACTTAAATCCAATGTCTGCATCACACTTCATCTATTTATGGCTTTTCAAGAACTATAGACATATTTAATGTTATTTAATCATTCTGTGAAATTAGATTTCCACAGACTACAGATGGTGGGCCTGTAATTGAAGTTAGTACAGAGGAGATGTGGCAAAAACTCCTGCTGCTGCAGGGTGGTCATAGTCTTAAACAGGTCCACTCCACGCAGACCTCTAGCAAAGGAAGACCGTAGTTTTGTCCAGTAGTACACATTTAGCAATTGTACATTACTCTGCTTCTCTTTGAGCTATCAGTCCAGGGTTTCCCTGCAGAAAATGTGTTAGTTAAGGTGGTAGGTTTGCCATCTGACACTACCCTAAATATTAAATTTAAATAATAATTAGAGATGCACCGATAGACCGGCCGGTGACCAGAATTGGCCGGTTTTCACGTGACCGGCCATGACTGGAGACCGGCAGGTCAGTCTGACATATGCCGATTTTATGCCTGTCAAATGCACTCGGGCGCCACATGATAAACATTGCGCAACATCAGCATCGCACGTGCACATGCACCACCACTCCATCAGCTGTTTATGAAATGTCATAAAGTCATAATTATACACGGCTCTGTAGAGCCGTTTGCTCTACTGATCTCAGGCGAACAGTCAGCCTCTCTCTCTCTCTCTCTCTCTCTCTCTCTCTCTCTCTCTCTCTCTCTCTCTCTCTCTCTCTCTCTCCCCTCCCCTCTGAGGCTGAACAACTGGAACAGGAAAACCGCACTCACAGCTACAGTTTATTCGGAAATAGCGTTGGGCACGGCCCGCTGACTTTGATGAATTTACTGTTTATCAGACCCCAGATGAGACAAGAAGCTAACGTTAGCAAATGCTGCGGTGACAGTCCCTGTCTCTGATGCCCCGCTGCAGGAGACTGTGTGTATTCCTCCGACACGCTGTATTAACGTTGCGGTTTAAAACACTTTCCAGGTTAGTGGGGATGCATACCGTTCCAAACCAACATTAAAACGTAGTAATCTTCCCTCAGCGTTTAGTTTTGTTGCTAAACTGTGTGGGAAAAAAAAAATGAGTGGTGATGTTAAATCATCTGCTCAGGTAACAGCAGTCTACTGTACAGTCTATTTGCTGGATTGTTCCGAGGTAACCGGTAGATTAGATTCAACTTTATTGTTATTGTGCAGAGTACAAAGACAGCAAAATGCAGTGAATTTCCCACACCAGGAGTAATTTATATAGTTCTATTTTAAAGCGATAGATTATCTGTTCAAAAAATGTTTTATGTTCTATGTAAAATGTTATATCAAAGAAAAGATAGAAAATAAATATTTGTGTGTGCTGTAAGGTGGTTAGAAAATATGAAATTGGAATCGGCTAAAATCGGTATCGGCAGTTCAAACTCAATGAAAAATCGGGAATCGGCCTCGAAAGTTGTAATCGGTGCATCTCTAATAATAATAATTAATTAATAAATAACCAGCTTTTGAAAATAACAGTTGCAATGTGCAATTTTAAGCTCAAACTATTTTCAACAAAAGTTCTATAACAATTTTACTGGCTTTGTGAGAGAGAGAGAGAGAGAGAGAGAGAGAGAGAGAGAGAGAGAGAGAGAGAGAGAGAGAGAGAGAGAGAGAGAGAGAGAGAGAGAGAGAGAGAGAGAGAGAGAGAGAGAGAGAGAGAGAGAGAGAGAGAGAGAGAGAGAGAGATTTTTTTTTTTTGCGTGTTAAGGCGGGCCGCCTAAACTGCAAAGTGCTGCGGGAAACGCTGCAGTCTGCCTCATTTCTGTCGGCATCATTTCCCGGTTGAATATTTGTGGTTACCAATATTAAAAAGCAACTCTCACCCCATTTTTCTCTTCCCCCCTCATTCTCCTCAGCTGAGTTCTCTGGAGGTGCCATTGGCCTGGAGGAAGGTGGATGTTCTGAGGGAGGCTCGGACTGCACAGCTCCACTTCTTTGACAGCCTGACTCAGCGGCAGCTCATGGAAGAGGTATTCTTCCTCAAGAGACTGCAAACCATCAGGGATTTCTTCAGGCTGTGTGCCTCCTTTGCTCAGACTCTGTCTGGTAAGAGTTCTTCACTGCATGAATAATGTAAAAGGAATATCCGCTACCTGGGCTTAGCTTTTTAAAGGGTTGCCTAGATCAGATGTGATTCAACAAGCCATTCAGATTTGGCTCCCCTTCCTAAGGCGCTAAAACTGAGTGTTTCAGACAGAGGGCGATTATAGCTGTATTTAGACCGAGAGTATGGGGAAAATTATTTTTTTATTTTTTTTTTTAACATTAAAGCATGTATATATGTATATATACTAGAAACCCATAATACAACTATAAACATGAAAATGGGCATATGTTTCCTTAGGAATTCCAGTCATGTCAATGGTTGTTAGAGCACACACATGGTCTATAAACATCAGGGTTGGAACTTTTAAGCCTGCTGTCTGACTAGTGTGTGGCAAATCTTGTGTGTTCAGGTAACTGTCCCCCAGGTGAAGACCTGTTGCCTACAAACGGACCAGTTGGTTTGGGGAAGCCGCTGTACCGGCGGCCAAGTGCAACAGGGTCAGGTGTGGCAGTGGTCAGTGAGGAACAGATGACCCGCCCCATCAAGGCCTTTACCGCCGAGTTTGTTCGGCAGATGCTCATGGGTCTGCCCAGCCAAGCACTCGGTCTGGCCCTCTGCAGCACCGTGTCTGCCCTCGGCCTAGACGTTGTCGCTCAGGTGGAAGCGAAAGACTTTGGTGCAGATGGCAAGGTAAGACGTGGTTGTCGGGGTGTTTTACATCTCCTTGTGCCAGATAGATTTTGGTGAGAAGTAAGGCTGGGGTTTCGAGGTTATGGAGGAGGATATGCTCTATGAAAGTAACCCCAGCGATTGCCCAGCCAATTAGAATTTGGTTGTACAATCGCTGGTGTTACGTTCAGGCCGCATACGGAATACCTGCGGAAGTAAAAGTATTGTTTGTAGCTTCGTGTTAATGAGGTGCTCCCATTGCACAGCATTAAAAACCTGGTGGCCTCAGGAGAAGACTCTTTGATGGACATAACGCTACCAGGTTGAGTGCACTCAGTGCTCTATGGACGATTTAGTTAATCCAGAGATGATGTGCAGATGTTCTTTCCCCATTATGTAGCAAGAGTAATCCAGAGATGATGTGCAGATGTTCTTTCCCCATTATGTAGCAAGAGTAGGTTGAATTTCAGTTGATCAAGATTTTCTTTGGTTGAATACAGCCATCCTGAGAAAGTTATGACTGTATTTTGTTATCCCCCTTAAACTCTGATTTAGATTACACAAATAATCCCATAACATTAAGATAGATGCCATGTAGTTAATTGAAATGTTAGTTTTTATTCTGACATTACAGAGTCATAGAATGTAAGTATGTTGTATGTAGCATCAGTGATGTCACTCATTGATTTGTGGACAGGAAGCCAGGAGTTTGCATTTTGGCCGTCCCCATCTTGGTATTTTGGAGCCAGGAGGGACCATTTTTGTACAAAAGGGCAGAGCTGGTTAGGATAACACAGCTAAGCCAATGTCATGTATGGTTTCAATGCCGATGCTCTATGCTAAACGCTAGAGAGGGAAAGTCGCCGTTTTTCAACCCTTCTAACAGGAGTTGTCCAGCGGAGTTTTGCCGGCAGCTAAACGGGGACCTCCGGGCCCCGGCACCGTTAAGTTACCAGCTAATGCTTGCCCTAGCTAGGTGCTACTGAAAACTGAACAAGACATTAAGGACAGCACAAATTCATCCCTTTTCAAACAGCATAGAGTCTACAAATTAAATGTATGCTTTGAAATTAAGTTTGGGGTTATTGCATTTTATCCAATCATAATCCAGGATTGAATCCATTTACTTAATCTGAATTATTTAAAACCTAGCGGTCAACTTTTGAAAGTTACAAAAAAAAAAAAAAACCTAATACTAAAAAGATTCTGCTGAAATCTGTAAAGTAAGAGGGCAAGGAATGACAATGAATGTTCACAACCTGTAGCTACAACTTCAAAAAGAAAGGTAAGATATACTTTAACATGTTAAGCACTGTCTGTCCGGGCTCTGAAGGTGTCTCTGGATGAGCTTTGTAAAAAGGCAGTGGAGCAGGGCCTGGCGTCGGGCCGGGTCTCCCAGCTGCTGCTGAACAGAGCCACGGTGCTGGCCTCCTCTTATGACACGGCCTGGAAGAAGGTGGACCTGCTAAGGAGGTTGGACGCCAACCTGGAGGCCGCCAAGGCCAGCCTGCAGAGGGGCCAGCTGCACATTGCCATGTTTCAGGTACAGGCAGAATGTGTCTGGATGCTTCCAATAATCATACACAAAATCTGTGATTCAAATGGCACCATAGATAAAGCGCTGATGGAACAATCCCACCTTTTATGCATGTTTGTACCACCTGAAGGCTTATAATTTTTATTGTTTTGATATTTTCAGATTTCAGAGATTTCAGAGTTCTTTATTGTCCCTCAGGGGAAAATTAGATTTGCAATTGGAGGTACACAAAACAACTAAATGGCACAAACAAGGCATAAAACATCTTAGCAGCACAAAACCAACAGATTTATTGAAAACAATTTCATCACTTAAAAGTGGACCGTGTCAAATAAAAGTAATGTGTTTTTGGGTCTCCCCTTTCAGTGGCAGCATGAGGATATTCTGGGCCCTAATAATCAGCCTCTGAGTGTCAGCATTCCTCCTCGTTCTGTCATCCTCAACAACATGAAGAAGAAGCTGTACAAGCTGAGTCAAGATGAGGGATCCATTGTCGCCATTCAGGTCAGCATCATGCCCCATACGCTATCCTGTGATTAATCTACTGTCACTAATCCATCAATCGAATGTCCTCAGCCAGAGATGCTACCGTACTGGAGTTTTTGAACAATGCTTACTTACATTGATGAACGAACTAAGATAGCACTGCAGTTAAAATTCTACACAGACCTTTTAAAGTGTTCATATTATGCTTGTTGGATTTTTCCCTTACTTTATTGTGTTATATATCTTTTTTTGTGCACGTTATAGGTTTACAAAGTGAAAAAGCCCAAAGTCCACCCTAAAGGGACTTACCATCTCCAACAGAAAACACTGTTCACAAACTGCTCCAAACAGCTCTATTGTACTTCCGTGACACACACGTGTCATTTTGGCGTTACTTTGTAACACGTTATAATGCTCGCCTAGCTGCTAGTGTGGCACGCCCTCATACTCTGCTTCTGACTGGCTAGTAGTCCTTACCTAGCTACTGCGCATGTGTGACTCCCAACAAAGATAGAACAGAAGTGAGGTGTCTCACTCTGTAGCTAAAACAGAGAGCTCAACACACAGGGTAAAAAGAGGAGCTGCAGCAATGGTGTTTTTTTTTTTTTTTTTTAATTAAACCATGTAAATCTATTGTGATATGACCTCTAAATACATTTTATATTTTTAAAACATTAACTTTATATATATATATATATATATATATATATATATATATATATATATATATATGTATATGTGTATATATATATGTGTATATATATAAATTAAATAAGAGTTTTCTCACGTTTTATCTATTTAGGTAACTGTTCCCTTTTTTTAACTTTATTTTTACTACACACTGTCTGAAGCCATTGCCACACTGCCACTAAAATGTTGGTGTGGGAAAATGGAAACTTTTATTTATTGGTTTATATATTTGTTGCACCAAAAGTAGTTGGGATTTGTCTGAAATAAGAAAGTTGTGTGTTCTTTGACGGTTGGTGTCCTCAGGAGAAGCTGGCGGCGCTGGAGGCTAGCATCGAGCAGCGCCTAAAGTGGGCTGGTGGTGCCAACCCGGCGCTGGCCCCCGTCCTGCAGGACTTTGAGATGACCATCAGGGAGAGACGCGCCATGGTGGCCAGAGAGAACCAGCGCACCAGCCAGGTAACACCACGGTCATGTTCATGATCAAGAGTTCAGTTGTAAAATTTAGTTAACTAGACCTTTTTTTTTTTTTTACCAGCCCCAGCACTCGACTGATGACCTATTTTAAGTAAAATGCTAAGTTTGTGTGCTGTTTTTATCCAGGTCACCTTCTTGTGCTCTACCATCCTGAACTTTGAAGGCCTGAGGACCCGATCCCCCGAGGCCCTCAACATGGACGCAGCGCTGTTTGAGCTGCTGAAGCGCTGCCAGCAAACCTGTTCCTATGCTGCCCAGTTTAGCAGCACAGTGTCTCCACTGGAGCTCCAACTCCTGCACAGACTGGTGGGTTTGACCTCTGACCTCTACATAGTCCATGGTCCTGTTAAAAATATGAGGCAGTTACTTTACAGAAACTGCATAACAAAGTAACACGTTTAAAAAGTAACATTTCAGTTTTAATTAGACGATTCATTAGGTCATTCAAAAAATTCCTTTGTCTCTGAATGATCCGTTCATTTTAATGTCATGCTCTGCTTCCTATTGAAGTTCCTAAAATGCTTTAAAAGCAAAAGCGAAACTCTTGAAAGCATTAGCATATCACATCAAGTTTCCCGATCAAGTCTGTTTTTAAAGGGGCCCTGTGGAGTTTTCTTGTCGACAGATAAGTAATGTTTACGTTGCGTTTCTCACCAAAACACACATTGTGTATCCTTGAGCTCTAACAGCCACTTTGAATACATTTCCCTCCTTATACAACAGTTGCAAGTATTTTAAATCCTACATTGGCTCCTTCTCACGTCGCTTAAATTGTCTCCTGGACTCCCTCACTTGCGTCCCTTCCTCGCGTCTTAGTCCCTCCCACCGAGGAGGCACGTAAGACACGCGAGGAAATCATGGGAAGAGAGAGGAACCGAGGAAATGTGTTTTAGAGGAATGAGACGTCCTTTCCTCTGAAGCGTTATGTGACTACTTTGGCTGTATGGGCGGAGTTAGCAATGGCTTTCAGCTGAACGGCTTTCAGGAAGGCTGCTCCCGTGTCTCCTCGCCTATAGCTCCTCGGTGATCCCTCCTCGAGGCAGAAATGAGAGCTTTCAGACTGCCTTCACCGAGGAGGGACAAAACAACTTCCAGTTCAGGCGAGGGC
>CM042325.1:28087919-28130419 GCA_023566125.1 Zingel zingel
AGTCTACTGTCTCACGCACACATTTATATTTTTCTAATACTGAAACATTGTGACAATAACCTCTGATTTCAACAGTGTGTAATATTAGTTGCTATTAAAGAAAAATACCGCATTTTTTCTTCCTTTCATAGTCTGGGCCAGGATTTCTATTGGCTTCATTGCTGAGATTAGGAGTCACACCATATCAGTAGACACACCAGAGAGCACGAAAACCTGCCAACGGCAAAGTCTAATTTTTGCCGTTTCATCAAGTTACTCGTGGAATTAACATTACTTGGCGTCAGCTGATGCAATCTGCAGCCGTCAGCGTTTTGAAAGTGACAGTCGGCATTAAAAACGAGCGCTTCTGTCCACCTCAGCCAGCTAGAGTTATTTAATCCGCTTTATTTGAGCCAATAGGCTCGGGACATCTCTAATCAACTAAAAGCGTGAGATCGGATAAGTTAACAGTTCTGCTGTCTGTGGACAACAATGGGAAATGTCAGTCCCCTGTACAGTACAATGAAAATTAGTAGTTTGAATTAGAAATTTCAGATTGCACTGTATAACAGTGTGCATGACTACAGTAAAATGTAATGGCTTGTAATAAGGATGTTAATGATCAACTGTTAACCGACAATGAGAATGTTAACCGATTGACACCAGGGGTGTGAATCTTCACTGGTGTCACGATTCCATTACAATTCAAATTGATTCGATGTCCCAATGTATTGCCTCCTCAATATTCATATATATTGTTACACATGGTTTTCATTGACAATTTAAAGCAGTCTGATATACATGAACTCCCCTTTTTATTGTATCTGCTCTTAAAAAAAGACACTTCCTGAATGTATCGGAGTCTAAACACAACCGACCAAAGGCAAAAAAACAAAAACAAAAAAAGCTGCGACCGGAAAATCAACACGTAACATCAGTAGGTGATTTTGGTCTTTCTGCTTGTGGCTCTCTGTTCGACGGCGCTCACAGTAGAGGGCTGTGTCGGTCGCCAAGCTGTTCCAGGAAATTGGCTGCACGACCACTAATGTCTGCAGCTGTCGGGGTGTATGCCCGAGCGTCTCGGACGGTTGAACTGGGACTCTGTTGCCTGCTTGTCGGTCAATGATCAGTTAACGAGTGTCTGCTACCTAAAAAGACCCCTTTTAAATTAGCAGTCCTGGATGGTCATCTTCCCCTGGTGTTGTAAAGCTGTGACTCCCAGTGATGGAAGTGATGACTAAATGGCCTTTTGACCTAAAGTTAAACCTGTAAGTGAGCTGAAAACGGCGTGTGTGTTCTAAGATGTCTTTCTGAGCTGCTGTGCTGTTTGATTGCAGGTGGACGTTGTCATCAAAGAGGCCACCAACATGGACAACCTGGCCCAGCTGTATGAGGGATGGACAGCCTGGGTGTGAACGCTCTGCTGCTTCATGTCTTTGGTCCAGCGAAGGCTTGGAGATCCACCAGAATCCAGCGGGTCTGGGGTGTCGGAACAGCAGCACCAGGCCACCCTGGGGGGAGGAAATGGGAAGCGGATGCTTAGTCCGCCCTCCCAAACTCCTGGGCACCCAATCTGGGGCAGCGACCTCGTAGCACCGCTGCAACCACACCCCCCCCCCCCTCCAACCACTGGCGATCGGGCTAACACAACGCTTAGTGCTGCAGCCCCCGCCTTCCTTTCAGGGTTTTGACCAGTCAAAGCAGCGCTGAATGGGGAAGGGGGGGAGGAGGGCAAAGGCCTCCTCACCCTCGACTTCGAAAAATACCTTCCCCCCCCTCACCTGCATTGCTCACTGTCAAGTTCCCATAAACATCACTGCATCCTGTTGAGCCAAACAAACTCCACCTGAGAGCAGGATGAAGCAGGAAGTGAGCAGTTTCCCTTTTGAAGCCCACAGCTGACACGCTGTGGATGGGACTTCGCCGGGGCGAGAGCTCGGATGGATGGGCCGCTTACATGGCCACACTTGTTTTTCTCTAATCTTTTCCTCAATGGCATTGTGATTCTGATTGACCAGTGGGTTACCCAGTTGGGCAGGAATACTGAGAACAAAAGGTTGAACAGGATCCATAAGGCTACATGGACTCCCACCTGAAACATGTAATGAAAAGAAATGAAGGTGGAAAACAATCCAACTGTACTTTGATTGATAAACAGTAAAGACTTGTACACGTCTTGAAGATTTCCCAGAATAAAAGAGTTGTTTTTCTCAGGAAGGTTTTGTGCTTTTGTGGATAAAAGTGAAACGTCCTGTCACGTGAAATAGTTTTGGATGGCTTGTGAGCTTAGAACGGACATGTAAAGGTGAAGTCACTTGGGACGAGGGACAACCTATGTCTGATTCTTTTTCTTCGGTGTGCATCTTTAGTCTGTGTTGAGCTTTGTAACTATCCCCAGTCCTCCTTTAAACAGAACTGTAGGAGTAGATTTCTGCCTTTTTTTTTTTGACTTGCCTGTCAGAAGATGTTGCTTTCCTCAATACATATTCACTCCCCAGCCCTAATGCTTGCATTTTATTAACCTTGACCCTCTAGTTTTACATTTTTAGTGGGAGAAATTGTTTTTGGTGGTGGTGCAAAATATTGATTCTTAAAGCTTTTATTGGATTTTGTTGGATAACCAAATAAACATGGAACTGAGAAGTGTCGAGTTTTGATTTAACAATGAGAATCTTCAGGTTCATGACCTAACGGCATGCTCACCAGACAACTTATGTGCAATTAGAAACCTGCAGTAACTGTACATGCTATTTTTTTTCTTTCCCTCTAGGTCAAAGAAGTTTTTATTTTGGTAGCAGTTCCCCACTATTACTGCCAGATGATTGAAACTCAGTGACATGTCAGGCAGAGGTTGGGTTAGAGGAGGGTCTTACATCTACAGCTTTCAAAGGGGGCTTTTAATGGACTAACTACAGCATTGCGGAACAATGCTCTAGTTCAGAGCTCTTACTGTAGGTAAGGTAGCCACTATGGTAGCCATACAGTTAGGCTTAAAGATTCACTGTGCCTTCCACATGTGTGTTTAACGTTAAATATTATCCATTTTGTTTCATCCATTCGGCCCAGTTTAATATGCAACTCAATTGTTTACAATATATGCAGTAGGGGGTCCCTCCTCGGTCTCTCTTTGAGCTAAGGGGTTCCTGGCCTAAAAATGTTGACCCCTGCTCTAGTTTAAAATGACGCATCGTCTTGTAGCTGCTAGTCTTAGGTTCTGGTCTTGATAGGACACGTGAACATTCGGCTTTCCTTACATTGTTTCATTAGGATTCCTTTTTTCTTTTTTTTTTAAGAGGCCACAAAGAGGTAAGTATCCAGTATTTCACTATAGAAAGCTATCAAAGTCGGTAGAAAAAAATAAATTTATCTTGGGACCTCTTGACCTGACCCCAAAGTTGAGAACCACTGATCAACATCAACACGTCATTAAGGAGTAGACAACATTATTGAATCTGATAAATGTACATGTATGCATATTTGGGGTGGTTGTATAACTTGATTCTGTACAAAACATAAAGGTAGGACAACTGCTACAAGTTGAAACTTCTCTGATAACAGAAAAGAGATCAACATTTGTTTCTGCATCTCAGCTTTGATTACGATAATGGCCTCCTTCCTAGTCTTGTACTGCATACATGAGCAATTGCAGAGTACACACTTTAACATCAGGATTCAAAGTTCACAGGCAGCCAGCACTATCTCCTAGCAACAGTCCAAACATGAACTGTGATGCCTACAGTCCTCTGCGTTTGTTCTGGCCTTCATAACACCTGTATCTTCTATCAGAGCAGAAACCCCATCACAAGTCATGATTATTTTTATTTGTTTGTTTTGGTTGTTGTGCCATGGGATGGAGGCTGGGCATAATTGTATAATGAATTTCCATGAAGCTCAATAAAACTAAACAAGTCCTGATTAAAAAAAGAGGATTGGGGGCTGATGAAACGTCCAGCAGGTTAATGATTACACCTAGTGCTTATCACTGAGTGTCAGAGGGACAGACTGCGAGCTACCTCGGTGTTTTGGTGTGGAGTGGACAGCAATGGCAAGGCTGCGTGTTTGTGTGTCGGATTTTGAGGAGGAAGCCAAGAAGGTTCTTCCTAAAGCTGTGTATGACTACTACCGCTCAGGAGCTGATGAGCAAAACACACTGGCTGACAATGTCGCTGCCTTTAAAAGGTACCACTCTCTCACACACACACACACACACACACACACACACACATATACACGCATATGGAGAAGAACTGTTGGACACACGTTTTAGAATGAAGTTCCACTCATAGGCGGCGCTAGGCTATTTTTAGGGGTGCTGAAGAACCCCTAAAAATCATCTCAGCACCCCTGAAAAATAAAGTCCTTATCATTGTGATTTTGTGAAATCGTTTAGTGCTCAAACCTTATTACTTTTGCAAACCTGATTTTAGCGATGGAATAGGATAAATGATGACAGGCTCCGCTCAGTTGTAGCCTAAAGTCATGCAGCCTATCAGCGATTCCTTGAACGAGGGAGCCTCAGCCTACTGTTCAGTCTGCGCAGATAACTTTGGGGAACGGTCGTCAGAGTATGGCTACTTTCAACCACTGAAAATGTATGGCTAATGGAGTGAAAATTAAATCTAATCGAATGAACACGTTAAGTAGGCTAGAGGTGTAGTATTTGTGGAACCAAGCTGTGATCCCTACGACGGAGCATTAGGGCCACATCAAGGGAAAACAATTAAGGAGGAAGATGTTTTATTTATTTTGCATTTTGAGAATAAAGTCAAAATGTCGAGAATAAAGTCAACATGACGAGAATAAAGTCAACATGACGAGAATAAAGTCGAAATGTCGAGAAAAAACTTGATATTCAAAGAATCAAGTCGGACTTTTGAGAATAAACCAAACTACTAACTTTGCCTATAGTATTCTACAAAATGCATGAACTCTTTCTCTTTTAGAGCATAAACACAGTATGGTGATAAGTATTAGGACTTTGAAGAGATTGTGCCGAAAATTGCGTCTCTTCAGAAGGAGAAACCACACAAACTTGGAAGATTCCTGCAAACTGAAATAGCTCGTAATGAACAGATGCAAGGGTATCGATGGTTACACCTACGTGCAATACAGAGAGGATAGGTTGTATCACAATACACAATAAAACAATTGATCAACTTGTTTGATCCTGAAGGAGTGGCGCTCCGGCGAGCGCGGCACTCCAAGGATGTAACCCATATCTATGATGATGCCTACATGGCAGCTGGCATGGCGGACAGTCGCTCTAATGTGATTAAGTGATAAAGGAGTTGAATTTATTCTCGTCATTTCAACTTTAATCTCGACATTATTCTCGAAATGGTATAGTTCAACTTTATTCTCGTCATGTTGACTTTATTCTCGACATTTCGACTTTATTCTCGAAATGCAAAAAAAATAAAAAAAATCTTCCTCCTTATTTTTTTTTCTTTTGATGTGGCCCTAATGCTCCGTCGTATCCAGAAGACGTCCTCTGGGGAGCCAGAATTAAAAAAAAATTTTTTTTTTTTATACGTCTTTTCTGGACGTTGTACAGACGTCAATTAAAGATGTGTTAAAGACGTAATTGTTAGACATCTAGAAGACGTCCTCACAGGAGCCAGAATGAAAGTTTTTTTATACGTCTTTTCTGGACGGTGTACAGACGTCAATTAAAAATGTGTTAAAGACGTAATTGTTGGACCAGTGTGCATTTTTTTCTGGACGTTGTATAGATCAAAAGACGTCCCAAAGGCAGCCAGAATAAAAGTTGTTTTGAATGGCTTTTTTGGACGTAATATAAATGTCAATTAAAGACGTATTAAAGATGCACAGACATTAAAATCCCAACTGTCCACATTTGCAAGGACTCATCTTTTAAAAAACAGTGAGTTAAAAACAAGATAAGAGCATTGAGAAAAAAACAGTAATTGCAAATGAGACCAGAGACTCATGTCTTTACTTACTACTAGCTTTGTTGAATACCATGTTTGGGTCATCAAACCTGCATGTAGGTTATTGTTGCAATGTTGGAACACCACATGGTATTTAATTAAACTGATTTTAGAAGGCAGTGTGCAGAAATACTTCTTTAAAACTGTACATAGAAAATGATATCCCTCAGATGCACCTGTCCAAGACATTTTAGTAGCCGTATTTACAATTGGAAATACCTGAAATCTTATCTATTAAAAATGACAGATTGAAATTAAGAGAAATACTTTAATCTTTAATGAGGTTCTCAGCAAAATATTAACAGCTAATAAATTAAAACATTCTTATAGTCAAGGTTCAAGGGACAGTTTACCCCAAAATCAAAATAAATATTTTTCCTGTAGTGCTATTTATCATAGATTGTTTTGGTGCGAGTAGCCGAGTTTTGGAGATATCGGCCATAGAGATGCCATTTTTTGATTAATTACAGATTTGTTGTGAGCAGTTTCATGTACAGCATACTCGTTTTTATAGTTCCAACATGAAACTGCTTGCAAAGAGGTCTGCATGTAATCCTGAGTAATTGAGTCATGATTTCTGGAAAAAACATTATGAAAAAAACATTAGTTATGTTTTTCAACAAAACAAAAAATGTTTTTTTGTGCTTTAAACACCACAAGCCGAGTGCCATATAGTGGCATTATATTAAAAAAGTCAGGCAACTCTATTGCCGATATCTGACACTCAGCAACTCACACCAAAACAATGGAAACTTAAAGTAAGAGACAGAAAACATTTGTATTTTTGATTTGGGGATGAAACATAAAGTAGAGTTATACATTTGAAGCTTTGTAAATGTATAATTAATGGCAGAGCTATTGCATTACATTATCCATGTGTACCTAATGAAGTGGGTGGTTAGAGAGAGGTGTAAACAGTTTGTAAAACAGTAAGTAAAAAATAATTAAAATGTAAAGTTACATCATTATGGTAAAGTGTCCTGTGATGAGCTCAAGAGTTCAACATTCTTGCTTTGTCTTGGTCTGTGGGATGAAGCAAGCTGAGACTGGCGGTGCAGGTCCAGATTCTGCGGTAGGCTACTGTCCCCCCGGACGGCAGCAGGCAGAACAGTTTTTGACTGGGGTGATTTGGGTCTCTGGTTATACTGTTGGTTTTCTTCCTACACCACTGGATTTTGAGGTTCCCCATAGATGACAACTCCATCCTGGTGATGTGCAGTTTTAACCACCCTCTGGGTGAGGGTGAAGCAACTGCCATACCAGGCAGTGATGCAGCCAGTCAGGATATTCTCGATAATGCACCTGTAGAAGTTGCAGAGTATCCTGGAGTCGATGTTGAACCTCCTCAGCCTGTGGAGTAGGACTGCACGATATTTTGTTTCATTGTCTACATCGCGATGTGTGCATGCGCGATAGTCGTTGCGCAGGACGTTGCGATGATTCCCCTTTAAAACAGGTAGCCATGTGGGCAACGTGTGTATGTGACGTATGAGCCTAAAGAAACAAGGCGTCTGTCCCAACTAACGCTACAGTTCAGAGCGGCGACGCTGGAAACGTAACACTTAACTACAACAGCAGTCTGTGTCTGATAACGTCATTTACACTGATTTAAGTGCTCTTGGATACACAGTTTGTTGCTAGTGTGTGACATGCAGGCTCTGCATGCACAGCAAACCACCAATCACAATCAATGTTGAACAATTTATCAAACAACCAAAGCAGGCCCCGCTAGTCAACCATAACCTGAAAGTTAGAGGAAGCAACATGCATGCATTATTATCATTCACTTTAGCCTGGATTGATAGTATTATATGAATACAATGGTTACTAACGTATCGCTGACGGCGGTGTTTCCGCTACTGTCGCACACCAGACGGCTCAGTCTGCTGCTGGCGACACATGCCAGAGGTAAATAGTGAGGGGCTAAGAGAAGAGACAGGCTGGAGGAAACCACAGGAAGGGTCCAAAGTTTGGAATCATTTCAAACGTAATTAAAACTAAAACTCTGTACAGTGTGTCTACTGCAAAATCAAACTAGCTTAGCACAATAATAGCACGACGTCAGTGCTTTAGCATCTCAACAGAAAACATGGAGTCTAACTTAATCATCCATTCCACGAAGAGGACCGACAAAAGTAAATCACTGAGTCGTATGGACGATGAAACTACATCAAACACAACAACTACCAAAATCAAAGACAAGAAAATACGTAGTGGTGACCACGATCTGAGCTGACGCGCTGACTATCCTTCAGAAAAACAGCTGATTGTTGCGCATCTCTCGCGCTCTCTCTCTTTCTCCACGGAGAAACAGCTGAAACATTTTTTTAAATGTCTGAAAATATACATTAATATGAATCCATCATATTAGGGACTGTTCGGTATTTATGGACTGGACCACCGGAGGAAAATAGGGGAGGGTCATGTCTTTTTATTCTATGCTGAGGGGAGGGTCATCCAACATTTTTCAGTCCAGAGGGGGGGGGTCACCCAACTTTTGTATTCATGAAACAGCAACATTTCAAAGTGGCTTGTTTGGTGCATATTTTTCCATGTAGCTCCATTTAGCTCTCAGTCTCGGCCCTCCTTCGCTACCAGATGGGTTTGACCCAAGGGGGTAAGCTTCTCCTCGGACCGCAAAGCTCCTATGGTGCCATTTTTATGCTACAAAGCCATCACCTCCCGTTAGCATCCCATTGACTGCCATTCATTTTGGCACCACTTTGACAGCAAATAACTTTACATCTGAAGCGTTTAAAGACTCTATTTGTCCATTGTTTATTTCTAAAGAAACACGACAATGTATAAAAGGCTCCATTACCTTGTACCTCACGTTATGGCTCCATAGCAGACGTTTTTGTAAAAATAGGCTAACGATTGTGTAATAACCACGCAACTTACTGTCGCATAGTAGAGAAATGACCGTATAGTACAGGAGAAGCGTGCAGGCAGTTTCGTCTCACATTAGCTGTTTAAGTGTAATTACTAATGTTAATTAGAGCTGCAAGCAGCGATGGACAGGCCCTCGCGCCTCTGCGCGCGTCGGGGTTACTGGCGGACGCCGCTCCTTACGACCGTGCATTTGCGCGGCACTCAGACACCGTAAATTGTCACCAATGAAAAGGGAACTCCCTGCCGAGTTCAACGATACCTCACACAAGACTCTATGTCTTACATTTCATTAGCTGAAAAGGGGCATGGCTAAAGTATATGGGGCGGGTCAAACCATCACCAATTAAAAAGGAACTCTCTGCTGAGTTCAATGATACCTCACACAAGACGCTACCTTAGATGGGTCAGCATTTATGAACGGGGGCGTGACTTAAACATAGTGGGCGGACCAAACCATCACCAATGAATAAGGAAGTCTCTGCTGAGTTCACTGATATCTCACACAACGGTCTACATCAAACGGGTCATTAGTTATAAAAGGGGGCGTGGCTAAAGCATAGGGGGTGGGCCAAACCATCACCAATTAAAAATGAATTCTGTGCTGAGTTCAATGACACCTCACACAAGAGTATACCTTAAACGGTTCAAATGTTATGAAAGGGGGCGTGGCTTAAACATAGGGGGCGGGCCAAACCATCACCAATGAAGAAGGAAGTCTCTGCTGCGTTCAATGATACTTCACACAAGACTCTACCTTAGATGGTTCACCAGTTATGAAAGGGGCGTGGCTTAAGCATAGGGGGTGGGTCAAACCATCACCAATTAAAAAGGAACTCTCTGCTGAGTTCAATGACACCTCACACAAGAGTCTACATCAAACGGGTCAATAGTTATAAAAGGGGCGTGCCTAAAGCTTAGGGGGCGGGTCAAACCATCACCAATGAATAATGATGTCTCTGCTGAGTTCAATGATACCTCACACAAGGGTCTACACCAAACGGGTCATTAATTATAAAAGGGGGCATGGCTAAAGCTTAGGGGGCGGGTCAAACCATCACCAATTAAAAATTAACTCTGTGCTGAGTTCAATGACACCTCACACAAGACTCTACCTTAAACGGTTCAAATGTTATGAAAGCGGGCGTGGCCTGAGTAAGTGGGCATGGTTAAATTATAGGGGGCGGCTCAGTATCACATGTAGACCACACATTATAAGTTTCATGTAAATTGGATGATGTTTGTCATATAAGGTGCATTTCCTGTTGCCAGCGGGGGGCGCTATGACCAAAAGTCAATTTTGGCCTATAGGTGTCCTCAGGCCTGGACCCTTGTCAATCCTGAGAATTTTCGGGCAGATATTACAACGTATACTCAAGTTAGAACAACTTCTTTGTTCATCGCTAAACACTCAAAATGGCCGCCACGCCCACACCGTCTGACGAAAAGTTTTTCTTTTAATAACTTTTCATCTTTAAGGTGTTGAGAAGACACAGACCAAGTTTGAAGTCCATCGGATGAAATCCCTAGGAGGAGTTCGTTAAAGTATATCACCTTGACTTTTAGCATAGATATATACACTAGATGTCGCTTTGGCTACGGCTTTTCATTTGAATGAATGCGTCAATAGAGCCGCCATCTTGGAACAGGGGAGTCACTCCTCTTTAGTGCATCAGCTTCAATGTAGGCAAAGGTCTAACGGAAATAAAATCACTATAAATCATCAAAATCTCATGCGATTGTCTAGGTTTTTTTAAACAAAAAGACAAAGAGACTAATTAATGTGTTAATACAAATAATATTTATTATAATCGGTTCACAGATCTGAGTCCAAATGGAAACGTCACCCTTCTGAACTAAGAGTTTATGCTTCAAAGTGAAGTGTAAACAGACTGAAATGTCCAGGCTCACTCCTCCACTATTGATTCATTTATTTCTGCGTGTATTTATTTATTTAACGAGACTTAAAGTCATGTTTCGTCGTCCACAGTCCGAGTCCCGCCAGACTCCCTTTAGGAAACCTGTGATTTAAACTTCAGCAGGCTGTGACAGTCCGCTCCGCTCAGTCCTGGTTCTGGTTCTCCCGGCTTCCCTTCCCTCCAGCGGGCCCAGCAATATGGCCTGGGCCTCCGGCTGCGTGGTGTCAGATTTGGCTCCCAGGAACGAGCAGTGAGCTCCAGGTCCTGCAGCCGCAGACGGACTCGGCTGCCCCGCTGTAGCTTCTATCCGGCCGCCGGCAAACACAGTGGAACTTCCCGCCTTCCTGCTCAGTATTGTACATGCAGCCACTGCATAAGGCCATAGTCCAACTTCATCTGAGCCATTATATACCGTACAAACACAAACAAACTGCACTCAGGATACAGTGAGATGAAATGTTTGATTAAACCTTTAATAAGAGTTACCTTATGTCTATGGAACCTGGTGGCACCTCCTGCCAAACAGCTCTGTGTGTGTGTGTGTGTGTGTGTGTGTGTGTGTGTGTGTGTGTGTGTGTGTGTGTGTGTGTGTGTGTGTGTGTGCAGGTGGCTTCTTGTCCCTCGGGTGTTGAGGAATGTGTCCACAGTGGATCTCTCTGTCTCTGTGCTGGGCCAGAAGCTGAGCATGCCTATCTGTGTTGCAGCCACAGCAATGCAGAGGATGGCTCATGCTGAGGGAGAGACAGCTACTGCAAGAGGTAAACACACATACACACACACACACACACACTGGGAATACAGAATGTAAATTGGAAATATAGAATGGGCATTTGGGAATGCACAGCTTGTGCCCCTAGTGTTTGTTTGACGTTTACGACCCCTGTGTTGTCTCCTGAGACTGGGCTTTTTCACAGAGTATTCAGGGGGCAGGCAGCTAGCAGATCAAGGAGAGATGTCTACGATTTGAGACAAAAATGAAATTGCGCTGAAACCATGCAGGAACTCATAGTTGTTACTGGAAGAGAACAGTAAAGAGAATACGGAAGAGAACATAACTTGTGTTTTCCTACAATCCATATGTATCCTTTTTTATGTCAGCAGCATTGTGCTTCTCTTTATATATGATATAACTAGCCTACTTATACCTTATACTATTCTAGTCTATATCCACAACGTTCTACTTCCGGGATTGGGATGTGTCCTTTTTTTTCCTCTTTCTTTGTGTTGGTGTTCTAAACTCCGGTGGATTTATGAGGACTATGGTTAACTGCTCCTCAGAGCTCTGCAGGGTAAATTCAGACAGCTACCTAGACTATCTGTCCAATCTGAGTTTTCTGTTGCACGACTAAAACAACTTTTGAACGTACACGTTCCACCAAAACAAGTTCCTTCCCGAGGCTATTTAGCAGAGGCGCCGTTGCTCCGTCTGGTGCTTAGCGCCGCCCAAGAAACCAGAACACGTTGTTCTCCTATCCTGGAACTGGACTTATGGATGATAAAGGGAAAAGACAACAAATCATTCATTTTCTAAGGTATCTGATCAGGCTTGAATGTATAAGTCTGAGGCTCATTCCAATAAGAAGGGTTTCTGCGTTCTAGATCCATGTTCAAGATGTGATAATAATAATAATAATAATAATAATAATAATAATAATAATAATCTGTTCATACATTTTCTTGAGTCCTCTTTTAAACCACTCCAGAAAAGACCGTTAACACCCATGATATAATGTGTCTACCCAGCATGCCGAGCAGTGGGCACAGGGATGATGCTGAGCTCCTGGGCCACCTCCACTATAGAGGAAGTGATGTCAGCAATGACAGCCTCACTAGACGGTGTCCTGTGGCTGCAGCTTTACATCTATAAAGACAGAGAGCTCACGCTGTCATTGGTGCGCAGGGCAGAAGAGGCGGGCTATAAAGCTATCTTTGTTACTGTGGATACGCCGTACCTGGGAAGGAGATGGGGTGACATGCGCAACCGCTTTAAACTGCCCCCACACCTGAGGTAGGAACCAAACACAACAGCAACAGCAAAGGAAAATGTACTCACTTCCCAAATTCCACCATGGAGACCGCAGAGTGTGTCCCACTCTAACAATTTATTCTGTGTGTGTGTGTGTGTGTGTGTGTGTGTGTGTGTGTGTGTGTGTGTGTGTGTGTGTGTCCAGCATGTCTAACTTCTCATCAGCCTCCATGGCTTTCTCTGAGGCAAACTATGGCAATGACAGTGGTTTGGCTGTGTATGTTGCCAAAGCGATAGATCCCACTCTCTGCTGGGACGACATCACGTGGCTAAAGAAACACACACACCTTCCTGTGATTGTGAAAGGAATACTTAATGGTACACGCACGCGCACGCGCACACACACACACACACACACACACACACACACACACACACACACACAGCTTTATCTTACACCAACAATAAAAGTTAATTAGTTAGTTAATCAATTTTAGATTTTTTTGTCAAGAAAGAAAGAAAAATCAAGTTGCAAAATTGAATTTACATTTGGTTTTACAGCCAAAATCAGTGCTGTTACTCTATCTGGTATGTCAAACTAAGTTTTTATTTGCCCTCCTGGCATTAAGAAAAGCATCTTTATTTTCTGAGCCCGCTAGATGGCGGTCTCTGTTCAACAAAGGGTTGAAAGTACACTGAATTATCATTTCTTGAGACTTTTTCTATAAACCCACAGTGCCATCTAGTGGGGTCAACAAATACAAACAATGGTTCATGAAGCTTCATTTGGACACTTCTGGCATAGCTAATAATTAGCTTTGCCAATACATCTCTGAAAACATTAGAAACAAAACAATCACAAGCATTTTCTGGTTCAAAATGAACTTCAATGTGTGTGTGTGTGTGTGTGTGTGTGTGTGTGTGTGTGTGTGTGTGTGTGTGTGTGTGTGTGTGTGTGTGTGTGTGTGTGTGTGTGTGTGTGTGTGTGTGTGTGTGTGTGTGTGCGCGCGTGTGTGTGGTCAGGTGAGGATGCTGTCCAGGCTGTAAACTACGGAGTCAATGGCATCCTGGTATCCAATCACGGAGCTCGACAGCTGGATGGGGTTCCTGCTACGGTGTGTGTGTGTGTCTGTGTGTGTGTGTGTGTGTGTGTGTGTGTGAGCGCAAGCAAAATAAACAGTAAAACGACATAAAAGTGGCAAAACTTAGAGTTTTCAAGTTTGAAGTTTGGTCACAGACAGACGGTAACTTATAGATCCATCCTGAGCTTCAGTTTTGAAGTGAATCCTGGGTCTTCAATCCTCTAACGATGGTAGTACATGTAGGCTTTTCTGTTCTTTCTTGTAGCCAAAAACAGAGCTGGTTGTGTGCCTTGCTCCTGCCATGTTGTCTACAGGAAATCACAATGGCTAGCTTCCAATAACTTTGTTTGAGGGCGTGCCAAACTAGCCACTGGGCATATTCAATTGGTGACGTCACCAATTGAAGGACGTAAAGACACAAATGAAAACAAGGCGTTTCAGGCAGTCCAGGAGAAGTGTTTGTGTGGGAGAGACAGTTCCCTTTGGCGTGAAATGTGTTTTTTTTTTTTACTTTAAAGAAGTTTTAACATACACTAACTACTAACTGTTCTCACTCTTTATACGGAAATGGTAGGGTTTTTATTGTTTGTTTTTAAAATTTTGGGGCATTTCTGCCTTTATTAGATAGGAAAGCTGAGATATGAAAAGGGAGAGAAAGGGGGAAAGAAAGGTCACAGGAAAAACATCACAGGTCAGACTTGAACCCTGGACCTTCTGCATCAAGGAATAAACCTCTGCATATGTGCGCCCGCTCTACCACTGAGCCAACTGGCCACAAAATAGTGTTTTTTATTGTCAATGAAAACATGCATCTCTCGATACTTTCTGACGGCATTCAGGCTGCAGGCCTGATGGCTGACTGGAAGTGCCCTGTCAGGTCTGGAGGGGTGGTAAACTGCTCCGCTCATGTGGTGAAGGACGCCAGGCTCTATTCTGTCCACTCCTGTCATCATTTGGCCTTGCTATTCCAACCACTTCACTTGTCCTACCTAGGGGTGGGTCTCGAGACCCTGTTCTATTAGGAACCGGTTCCAAATTTCTCCAACCAAAAAAATCAATAAGGTCCGAGCTTATCGATACTGCTATCAAAACTAAAGATCATGTAACATTATCACAGCATTTAAGGGGAAACACCCCAGGCAAAACCATCATTTTTCAATTTAAAGTTTTTGGGCTATTTTCCTTCTGGTCTTCTTTCAGACTATTGAGAAAAAAACATCCCAAATACACATGTAGGTGTTTATTTTACTACACTTTGTCTATTTGCACCTGCAAATTTCTCCTAAATTCACCAAATTAGCATTAGATAATGCCTCATTTGCATATTTAAACATAACATTTCAGAAAACGTGTACTACAAAAATATATGTCTTAATGTAAGTAATTAACTGGGGAAGTTTCATGTTGAAATATGTTAGTTTTTTTTACCCTATCAACTGTAATGTCTTGCAAAATGTAGGATATTTTATAATCCATATCTTTTCTCAAAATAGGTTTTTCTCAGACTCTGAGTCAGAAATCTACACTTCAATAGCACTTACATACCAAACTTTCCAGTTTCACTCCTATCTGTATTCTGAAGATTTTTAAGGAGGGGTTTGTTCAGATATCATTCGTAGCCCGATTTATGTAACATGTCATACCTAAAAACATGGCGAAAATGGATTTTTAATGGCTGTTGACACCATATTCTGATTTATGCGGTGATAAAAGGAGATATCCCAAATCCCCTCCATAAAAACCTTTGACTTTAATATGTCAACAAAATAAAAGAAGAATTTTGACATATTTAACAAGATAATGCATAATTTCCATATTTAAACATAAAGGGTACCCACCGCCAATCATTCAAAACATAGTCGGACTGGCTACCGAGAGCACACAATCAGATTGTTAACTATATGGGCCCGAGCTTGTCATATATGACAAAAAGCGGCATCTTTGATTCATGACTTAAAAATTTTATAACCTTAACGAGTAAAAACATACTGTTTTGTGCAGGTAAAAGCTAACACTTGCGCCCTTACAGAAGGTTTTTTATCCAGGGTCTTTGTGCAATAAATCCAAACTGTTACATCCAAGATTGATACACATGTCCATCATTTGTGAATTTTTGGTTGTTTATTGCCGCTAGCTTTGATCAAAGATCCTCTATAAATAAAGCTGCCTTGCATATACTAAACTGTCTCTGGGTTTAAGCAAATTTTGCTTTTCCCATGATGCTCTGGGAGACCATTCTGACCAATCGAAAGCTTGTTTACATCTTGTCAACCAATGGAAGGCTGGTCCGTCATTGCAGATGAAACAAAGATCGTATATAATGAAGAGGAATCCCTCGAAGGCAAAATGGTTAGATATGACCATAAGTTGTCAAAAATACTTTAGGTCTCAGAGGGCAACAGCTACAGAAGAAAATAGGGATAAGAATAAGTAAGGTTTGGCTAGTGGTAAGCTATACAGTATACTATCATCCATCCATCCATCCATCTTCGTCCACTTATCCGGTATCGTGTCGCAGGGGGAGCAGCTCCAGCAGGGCACCCCAAACTTCCCTTTCCCGAGCCACATTAACCAGCTCAGACTGGTGGATCCCGAGGCGTTCCCAGGCCAGGTTGGAGATATAATCCCTCCACCTAGTCCTAGGCCTCCTCCCAGCTGGACATGCCTGGAACACCTCCCTAGGGAGGCGCCCAGGGGGCATCCTTACCAGATGCCCGAACCACCTCAACTGGCTCCTTTCGACGAGAAGGTGCAGCGGCTGTACTCCGAGCTCCTCACGGATGACTGTGCTTCTATCTCTAAGGGAGACGCCAGCCACCCTCCTGAGGAAACCCATTTTGGCCGCTTGTACCCTGGATCTTGTTGTATGTAATACCGCACCCGCTGTGCCGATTCTGCGACCAATCTCCCGCTCCATTGTCCCCTCACTCGCGAACAAGACCCCAAGGTATTTAAACTCCTTCACTTGGGGTAAAGACTCATTCCCTACCTGGAGAAGACACTCCATCGGTTTCCTGCTGAGAACCATGGCCTCAGATTTAGAGGTGGTGATCCTCATCCCAGCCGCTTCGCACTTGGCTGCGAACCGATCCAGTGAGTGCTGAAGGTCACAGGCCGATGATGCCATCAGGACAACATCATCTGCAAAAAGCAGCGATGAGATCCCCAGCCCACCGAACTGCAACCCCTCCCCACCCCGACTACGCTTCGATATCCTGTCCATAAATACTACAAACACGATTGGTGACAAAGCGCAGCCCTGGCAGAGGCCAACCCTCACCTGAAACAAGTCTGACTTACTGCTGAGAACCTGGACACAGCTCTCGTTTTGGTCATACAGAGATTGGATGGCCCTGAGAAGGGATCCCCCCTCACCCCATACTCCCGCAGCACCTCCCACAGTATCTCCCAGGGGTCCCAGTCATACGCCTTCTTCAGATCCACAAAGCACATGTAGACCGGTGGGCATACTCCCAGGCTCCCTCCAGGATCCTTGCAAAAGTAAAGATCTGGTCCGTTGCTCCACCACCCGGACGGAATCCGCATTGTTCCTCTTCAACCTGAGGTTCGACTATCGGCCAAACCCTCCTTTCCAGCACTTTGGAGTAGACTTTACCGGGGAGGCGGAGAAGTGTGATACCCTTGTAATTGGCAAACACCCTCTGGTCCCCCTTTTTAAATAGGGGAACCACCACCCCAGTCTGCCACTCCTTAGGCACCATCCCAGACTTCCATGCAATGTTGAAGAGGCGTGTCAACCAAAACAACCCCTCCACACCCAGAGCTTTAAGCATTTCTGGACAGATCTCATCAATCCCTGGGGCTTTGCTACTGTGGAGTTTAACTACCTCAGCGACTCCCCCAAGGGAAATTGACGACAATCCCCAATCATCCTCCAGCTCTGCTTCTACCATAGAGGGTGTATTACTCGGATTTAGGAGTTCCTCAAAGTGCTCCTTCCACCGCCCTATTACCTCCTCAGTTGAGGTCAACAGCGTCCCATCCTTACTGTACACCGCTTGGATGGTTCCCCGCTTCCCCCTCCTGAGGTGGCGAATGGTTTTCCAGAAGCACTTTGGTGCCGACTGAAAGTCCTTCTCCATGTCTTCTCCGAACTTCTCCCACACCTGCCACCCCGCTGCTTTGTCTCTTTCATGGCAGAGACTGCAACCCTTCGGGCCCTTTGGTACCTTGCAACTGCCTCCGGAGTCCTCTGGGATAACAGTAACAAGTATCCGGCTCTCCAAGCTGCAGTGTTGGATCCACGGCTGAGAAAGCCGATGGGGAGGGACAAATTGGATAGGATCACAGACCGGAGCAGAGGAGTTAATCAAGGTCATGATGAGCCTGTACACCTCTACACTGTGTGTATCCAGCAAGAAAAGTCCCACCTGCGGTCAGATCCTGCCAATACTTGAGAAACTAAAGGACCACTTCACAGTTCAGGAAGGAGACTCTCTGTTTGTGTCTGGTATTAAACAGAAGGTTTTGACTGGATGTTACCAAGTGGACAACATCCAGTTCCTGGAAGAGGTGACTATGATGGACCCCAGGTTCAAAGCCAAGAGTGACAGAGACACCACCTCGGACTGTTTACAGGAGGCAGCTATAGCAACCAATGCTACAGAAGCTGGAGAGGTCCCACTCCCAGATCTCAATGAGGGCAGTGAAAACAACAAAACAGGAGGAGGCAGAGTATGACGATGATGGAACTTTGATCTCAGAGGAAGAAGAAGAGAATCCTCTGCTTGCTGTCACTCCGCTACAGCCTAAGACCGCTTTGGGGGAGCTGCTTGCTGAAGAGGAGAGAGAGCTATGGACCATCCAGCCAAACATGACCAGCACTCAGAGAGTCCGTCTGAAGATCCAGGTCTACAGAAGCCTGCCTCCGATCCCTGTGGCGGAAGACCCTGTCCTCTGGTGGTGAGGAAAGAGAGACACCCTGCCCCTGCTAGCTAAACTTTCTCACAGCTACCTTTGTGCTCAAGCCTCCTCCACCCCTTCAGAGAGGGTGTTTTCCACTGCTGGGAACACCATCAGCCAGGAGCAAGGCAGCCATGCTTATTTTTCTGCAGAAAAAACTGTGTTCAGAAGAGCTGTTGATTCTTCTCTCTTTTTGTTGTGTAAAGCATAATGTCTATTTTATTTATGCATATTATATATTAACTTTGTATTAACTTTTTTGCTGATACTGTACTCTTCTCAAGTTATGTTACTGTTCTCATGCGTAATGTTGAAATCAGAAATCAAACAGTCACAGACTCACAGTTTTTGCAATAAAAGCAAAAATAGTTTGGTTAAGATTAGGAATTTGTCATCTCGTCTTTCCACCAAATAATAGAAAAGTATCGATAAGGACTCGGATCATTAAGCAGTCTCGAAAATGGTATCAATATCAATACATATTACAGATCCCTATCCCTAGTCCTACCACCTCAAGCTACGATAAAAAGCGATTGCAATATTTTTATTTTGTCGACCCAGATTAAAAAAAATTGCAGCGGTAGTCAATTGGACAAAATCCAAAAATTACAGACAGACCCTACTTGTCAGTGTTTTTGTTTTTTTCCATGGGATTTGTTGACAGTAACATAAAGACACTTTTTAAATGTACTTTTTGTGACAATATAAATATGAAGTACAGTAAGTGTTTGTGTGTGTAGATAGATGTGTTGGAGGAGGTAGTGAGGGCAGTGCAGGGTCGCTGTGATGTCTTCATGGACGGAGGAGTGCGGCGAGGGACGGACGTCCTTAAGGCCTTAGCTCTGGGAGCAAAGGCTGTCTTCATTGGCCGACCAGTGCTGTGGGGTCTCGCCTGTCAGGTGAGCCCTAACCAATCACTCTGATGCCATAAGAAAATTTCCATTTTACAATTTCCATTTGCTTTTTATGTGTGTTTTTGGACCTTAAAGTCATTTAGCACATAACAAAACAAAGACTGTTTATATTAAAAACCTCAGACTATCTAAATGTAATTTGAAAAACTCTAATGTGACACACAGCTAAGCAAAAATGGTGTGTGTGTGTGTGTGTGTGTGTGTGTGTGTGTGTGTGTGTGTGTGTGTGTGTGTGTGTGTGTGTGTGTGTCCAGGGGGAACAGGGAGTCACTGAGATTCTGGAACTTCTAAAGGAGGAGCTGCATCTGGCTATGGCCCTGTCAGGTAACACACACACACACACACACACACACACACACACACACACACACACACACATACACATGCGGTATCTACCCTGTGGAAACACCCACCTATCAACTCTTTTTCTCCATTCTGTGTGTGTGTGTGTGTGTGTGTGTGTGTGTGTGTGTGTGTGTGTGTGTGTGTGTAGGTTGTCGTTCTGTATCTGAGGTGAACAGGTCTCTGGTCCGGAGAGTGGACTTCACCTCCAGGATGTGAAAAGAATCTGCTGCAGGAATCACAAGACAATACATTCTTGTTGGATCATTGGAATTTAATATTTTTTGTATCCAGACTTGTTAAAATGTTTTGCCTGAAAATAACCTATCATCCAATCTAATGTAAGACTGAGGTGTAATACGGGCCAGTGAATGAAGTGGCACTAATTAAAATTCAGTTCAGTTGAGTCAAATGCATAGTAGTTTTTTTCTCTAGCCAAGGCCTGGAAGAAACCTCTCGAAACCACGCTTTTTTGTACATAATATATACTTTAAATAATTGTGTAAGTAGTAAACACTAAAAACGCACACAGGCCAAAAAGCGTTTTAAGTTTAGAAACATTTTGCGTCAGAGCCAAAGATACCCTCTGGAACAACAGGTCCGACAGGTTGGCGATGTTAAGCCACCGCGCCCGTTCCCGAAGAGCCATGGTTCCCAACTCCTTCCCTGTGGCCTGGACTGCGCAGTGCTGGACAGTGCTAGCCGTCTGTGGAGACTCTTAAGAGTAAACACAGCACACGTGTCGACACGAGCCGGAAACATTGATCGCCTGTCGGGCACGTTCCAACCCCAAGCAACTCGAACAGACCTGGTGTAGATCCTTGCTCGAGATGTTATTCCCACAGCGACAGGTGCCGTCCCCAGAGCCCCCATATCCCCTGGTGTGGGGAATTTTGGTCTCCATCCCGAGCTAGCTGGTGTGCAGGCTGGAACCGTACAGGTACAGGAGGCCAATTCTGTTTTGAAAGGGCACTACACTAATGCATTTAACTTTACAACCAAGATCAGAAAATCATGAATTACAATACAATACAATAAGACAAAATCAGCAATATCTTAAACACGTAGTTATGTTGTGGTCGTTCTAATTCTAAGAAGGCATTTACCATCCTCAACTTTTCATTCCTTATTTGTCCTTCACGTCACCCCCTGGAGCAGAGAAAGAGAAGCTGTTTCCTCTTGTCCCTACAGGGAGCAACATAGCCCTCCTTTGACAGAAAGCTGGTCCATGCTGTGTCCTTGGCACACATCACTGAGTCCACTGGGGCACTGTGCGTTGTGTGTGTGGCTGTGTGGAAGAGGGAGAGAGATGTTATGTATGTCCTTACTTTAAGTGCTCCACCATCAACTTCAAATTGAGATAAAAGTTAGTCACTTTAAATATGTCTTTGAGATGCAAGTGTTTAAGTAGCTCCACTCTGAAATTTATATTAAAGTACTACACACACTGTTTTGAGATTAGATATGCGAGAATAAAGTCATAACACAATATTTTGAGAAAAAATTCCGAAGATTCTGAGAATGTCATTCAAACATGGCTCATTTACAGGAAAGTTCTGGGTCTTATTCTCATAATTGTGGCCATTCTGAGTAATATGTCATGCTATGTTCTCAATGGACACCTGCGTCTAGAAGTTTGGGAAATGTGGAATCCTGCAAAACAACATATCAGGGCAGTAGCTCAAATTTTCCAAATGAACTTGCACAGATCATTTCAAATGCTTGTGTCTGAGTAAACAGTCATTTTCCCCCTGGAGTAGCTAACTGCATAGACATGTACTTCGTTAAAAACGTGCTGGCTAACCAAACAGCTGCCTATTCATCTGCACAAACTGGTTTACTGAGGTTGTGTGAGACTTTGAGTCACTGTCAAAATACCAGAATTTTCCTTTATGAATCATCTACTGAAGCATATATGATTATGCATAATATTTAAATAAAACCTTTCTCTTCTAACCTCAATTTGACCTGGTCCTCAATTTAACCAGGTCCTTAGACTTGTTGAGTCTTTGTGATGCACAGTAGAGTTGCACAGCACTTGCGCTATTCAATTATTTTTGACCATCCGTCCAACACAGTAACCTGGACTACTAACTAAATGATGACCATCAAAGCACTATGTATTTAGCTGACTTTCTTTATTTTTCTTAACCTTGTGCCAACATTTAGTCTATATAGATATGGTGATATGATGATGAAGAGCACACACACCCTAGTAAATCTCCCATAATGCCCTGACCTACTTTTCTTCTCTCCATTGTGCCACAGAGAATGAGAAATATGATCCTGTCCTCCAGACTCAGGGGATGTTCTTACTGATCCTGTCCTTATACACCGGCATCATTATGAGAACGTGTAAATGGGCAATTTTATCTTCAGCAAAGCCGAGGATGCAAAATGGGTAAACATCTTCACTCTTAATTGGACTTATTAACCGATTTCTCTTTCTATTAGTCAGAGTCAGTCCTCCAGGATTTTGCGGCCTTTTTTACTTACTTGAATACTCCTTTAAAAATAAAAGGACACTTGTTTCAGGGAGATTAAACTACTCTGGGTGTTCCAAGTAAACTTACCAAAAAGACTCAGGATGCTGCAAATGCTGGTTTAATATGAAATGGCTTGTGGATTTATGACACAAAATAATAATGTATTGAGTGAATCAAATTTGAACATACAGTATGTCAGGGGCTGGTTGATTTTTACATTGTACAAAGTTAATTTCCCTTCGTGGCCTGGGACACACATTCAGTTTGGTAAAGTATATTGCCGTTAACATCTTGTTGCACTTACAATAACGACCGTAGCTGTCCTCAATTTAGGTCATTGTGTAATTACCGACTCGTCTCCATTTTTTTCCTGCATCCACCGTATGTGTGCATGTGTGAATAACTGTGTGTGTGTGTGCTGTACGTTTCGTTGGTAAATACGCGATGTTTGAGTCACACACATCTCGTCTTCATATCAGAAACAAGGAAATTAATTTTGCGAGGTATGTGTTACGTCAACCCGTTCTCACTCCCGCTTAGTCAGTGGCTCTCAGCATCACATACTAACGCAAAAGTCTGGCACGTGGGACTGCTGTGATTGGTTGAAGTTGTGGGAAACTCCGGTTATTGGTCAAATTTGCGGTAAAGCTGCAGTGATTGGACAAAACTGAGAGTCGCACTGAATTCACAGAGATTGGTTGCATAGGCGGCACTAGGCTATTTTTAGGGGTGCTGAAATTCTGGAGGAACCGCAACCCCTCCCCACCACGACTGCGCCTTGATATCCTGTCCATGAATATCACAAACAGGATTGGTGACAAAGCGCAGCCCTGGTGGAGGCCAACCCTCACCTGGAACGACATACAGAAATGGGATATCCCTGAGAAGGGACTCCCTTACCCCATACTCCCACAGCACCTCCCACAGTATCTCCCAAGGGACCAAGTCATAGGCCTTCTCCAGATCCACAAAACACATGTGGACCGGATGGGCATACTCCCAGGCTCCCTCCAGGATTGTGAGGAGAGTGAAGATCTGGTCCATTGCTCTACGACCAGGACAGAAACCGCATTGTTCAGCTTTCCTGCCAACCAAGTTAGCTAGCTACCGCTAGCATTAGCTGGTAACTTAAGGGAAAGTTTGCGGATTTTCTGTACTGCCGTACATGCAGATGAACACCGCCAGTGCCATGGAGGCCGACCATTTACCAGCCTGTAAATCTCCACTGGATGACTAGCTTCAGAAGGGTTGAAAATCAGCTACTTTAGCGTTCTAACTTAAAACCTCTTGTCTTATGCATATTATTGGATTGTCAAGCTTTTTGCTAGTTGTAATTCGTTCCAAAACAGGCAGATGAAACTGATAAGCAAATAAATCCTCCACAGTTATGTAAGGATCTTCAGTGATCTGCTGCAGTAAAACAAATTACCAATTTGCTTTAAGGTGATATCTGATTGGAATGAAATTCACCGGCAATCATTTTTGTTCAGAGCACACACAATGACACGTATTGGTTTTAGCCAGTTATATAAGTCTAACCCTAACCCTGTTGACCTCAGGCACATTACTCTGAGTGTGTGTGTGTGTGTGTGTGTGTGTGTGTGTGTGTGTGTGTGTGTGTGTGTGTGTGTGTGTGTGTGTGTGTGTTCTTGTTTCACTTCATTTGTGGGGTCCAAAAACCGGGAGTCCAGTATACTTGTGGGGTCCGGACAGCTTTGTGGGGCCAAAATGCTGGACCCCACAAGGTTAAAGGGTTGTTTGAGGGTTAAGACTTGGTTTTAGGATTAGGGTTAGAATTAGGTTATGGTTAGGGTGAGGGTAAGGGTTAAAGTTAGGCATTTAGTTGTGATGGTTAAGGTTAGGGTAAGGGGCTAGAGAATGCATTATGTCAATGACGGGTCCCCACAAAGATAGTGAGATGCACTGTGTGTGTGTGTGTGTGTGTGTGTGTGTGTGTGTGTGTGTGTGTGTGTGTGTGTGTGTGTGTGTGTGTGTGTGTGTGTGTGTCAGCATGTTGTATCACGGCCATTCATCCTCCCTATCACTCAGAATCCACACAGTTTGAGTTGTGCTCATTGGCCCATGACTTTTTCTCTGTCTGCCTCTGTGTCACTCTTTCCTTCCTCCGTGTTCTTTCATCCATTTTCTTCCCTACATCACTTTGCATTCATCTCTGGCTCGCCATCCTTCATTGCCATTATTGGGTAAATGAGCGGGTTAGATGGGGAGATGTATGAAGGCGTGTAAGTTTAACCGATAAAGGAATTGAAAGAGGCAGCTGACCTGTTCCTTGACAACGATAAAAGAAATTTAAAAAAAGAAGGGACAGTTTCTTTTTTTTCTCTGCTCCATCATCTTAAGTGCCCTTCAGCTCTCTCCATATTCTCTCTCACATTTACCTCCACCACATCTCTTCATTTTCTGTCCTTCAGTGAGTCTATTCATACATGAAAAGAAATTAGTGTCATAGCTCACAGACAGGAACACAGGTCTGCCATTCATTCAAATGGCCTCATTGGAATGACATTAGCAAAATGCCATGAGCTCTGTCTATTTATACACCTCTTAATTTTTCTCTGTTTTTTTAATCTCTCTGTCGCTAATGATTTTCTCCATGTCCGTGTGTATACATACAGACATATACTTTACTTATATACATACACATACTCATATGCATACCTACATATGCACACAGACACATAGTTCATGTATATACGTAAGAATAAAGTAAGTGAACCTTATTACTTAATTCATCAATCAATTTGTCTGTAATAAATAAAATAAAGTCATTCATTTAAAGGAAAGAAAATAAGAAATAACGGTTAAAAATAGATAAATAAAATGTTATACATATGCGTAGTTCCATGCCAACTTTCTGTAGACACACCCGCTTCAATATTTGTCTATAAATACATCAATTGTTATTCATATCTACAATATGTGTGTATATTTACTCCTCTAAGAAGTATGTGTTTAGAGTGTCAATATGTTTATTTCCTTCACCAGGCTCTGCTCATGCAGTTTTTTGCATTGTTTCTCCCGGTTTACACTTTGACATCAGAGCTTTTTTTCTGCCATGGCTTGGTGCATTCACAAAGATTAATACATGTTATTTTTATTATTATAATTATCATCACTATTCTGATTCATAGTTTAGTAAATTATACCAATCTTCAAGACAGTTCGTCCTGCCTCTGATAAGCCACAGCTTTAAGTCTGTTATGTGGAGTACCAGGCGATTTCAGTCCGGTTGACAATCGCCCATATCACTGATGGACTTTCATGTTAAGTCAGGGTTTTATTTTTATTTTTTTAAAGATAATTTTTTGGACTTTTCCGCCTTTAATTTGACAGGACAGCTAAGTGAGAAAGGGGAGAGAGAGGGGAAGACATGCAGCAAATCGTCACAGGTTGGATTCAAACCCTGGACCTTTGCATTGAGGCATAAACCTCTCATTATATGTGCGCCTTCTCTACCCACTGATCCAACCCGGCCACAAGTCAGGATTTTTTTTAACTGCAGGCACTGCAGTGCAATCTCTATGGCTTCCGGAGGGCTCTTTCACAAAACATAGATAGTGGATTAAGCCGTGATTTACCAGTTATCCTGGCTCAATATCCCAGTTAGCCTTGACTCTGTTTCATCAAAGCAGAGGCACCTAAATTAACATGGAGATGTATTCTGTGCAGCTAGCCAGGTCCTGACCAGGCTAACAGCCAGGATTTATTAATCTGGAGCATGCATTCAAAAACAACAGGTACATTTTGCTGTGAGTTAAGTGCTGTTATTATTTTAACATTGTGACCATTATTTTTTATAATTAATTATGTGACAGTCATTGTTGCTGTTATGTTGCGTTTATGAAGAGTCCTGTTCATATTGTTATTAGAAGTTTGACGAATATGTTATGGAAGTTAAGATGATAAGAAAAGGCTGATGAAGTCAGTGATGGAAGGGCAATATATACAGTAAAGTGCTATACACGTGTTTCTATAGTGGTTCTAACAATAGCAGACTGGTCAGAGACTACCAAGCAGTTAACATAGGATCTGCATGTTTAGTACTAAGATCCACAAGTTTAGTTTTCTGTACTAAGGGCCCCAGACATAGAAATAGAATTGTATTTCTATGGCCCCAGATGTATTTTCCAATCTGTTTTCACGGCAGGTTATGTTTCCCACCGCAACTGATTCCACAAGTTACTGAACTACCTTGAAAGCACCCTCTGGGTGATGCTCTAACAGTATGACTTTGTCATTGTCATCCAAAGGAATGTGACTGCGTCTCCACCACAAGTCAAATGTGTACTTCTTATACTACGGCAAATAGCAGTTATTAGTGCTGTTGTTGTAGACAGCATGGAGAGGAGTTGTGGTCAGAGGGTGGATCATGGGAAAAGGAAAGCACAAAACAAGCCAACACATTACAATTTAGTCACACACACATAAATATGCACACAGGAAAAAACAAAATGAATCATAGAAAAAAAAGAAAACAATCTTTTTTTAGTCAGTTTCCAAAACAAACAATGCAGCACGCAAAGTAAGAATTTGAACCAGGATGGACATGTTTAAGGAAGTGTGTATGCATTCATGCTGATTTCAGTTTCCTCTTCCTGTACAGGCATGAGGAGGAGATGAGATGGCTACAGAAGTCTGGTAAACTCACTTATTTCTACCTCCACAACTCCAGATTATGTTTCATTTTCGAAATTGTAGTCTTCTTGTAGCTCCCTCTAGAGACACAAAAGGCTTTATACAACACTTTTCACATATGCTGTAGTAACTCTCCAAAACCTGGAAACACAAACTGATGCATATAATCTGTGGAGTTCTCCTTTAGGGGGCCAGTGTACAGGAAGTAGGCCGATATGATTGGCACGTGAGCTTTTTTCAGCAACCAACACACGTCAAAGTTATTCAAACAGGGATGTCTAGGAAGTGATTATAAAGATTCATAAAATCACCTGATCCCGAATAAACCTTTGAACAGGTGTATTCAGAATATTTGGTGCCTGTGACGGAGAAAGGGATATGTGTGTGCCGATTTCAAATTCCACATGTATTTCCAAGTTTCCAGGAATTGCCAGACATTAATAGTCTGAGCATGGTCAGCTGGCTCACTTTACACACATGGAAATGAGACATTTTCTCATAGTTTGGACTGAAATTCACAGTACAGTCCCCAAATATTTGATCTGCTAAATCATTCAGCTTTATTCAGCACATAGAGCACAGGAACATTAAAGGATCATTTTGATACAACTTGAAACTTGTTTTTTGTTTGTTTTGGCCATCATTTCTATTAGTAATGATAACATACTCAACAAATTTAGGAACATGGTGAAATCAGCAAAGTCTCAGGTATCAGGAAACACAGACAGCTTTAAGCCAACAGTTCATCTTGATCATCTACACCACTGGATCCCCACTTTGTATGTCTGACATACGCCCAGCACTCAAGTATGATCTCACATACGTGTCATTGACACCACACATTTCAAATGTGTTTACATATAAAAGTGGATATTATCATATTTTTTTTTATGTAAGACATAGTGATCCTGGAATTGTCTGTGCCCTCTTATGCCTCCCTTACACCAAACGACTCTTTAAGCAATTCCACTGTCGCAGACAATTTCCAGTATCGGAATGAAATCCCGAGTCTTAATGGTTTGGTGTAAGGTGGTCATAAAACTCAGTCCGAGTCAGTCTTTTTCTTGTCTGGGTGTTCTGACAAAATCAAACTTATCGTAAGTTTTAAGCCTTCGTAGTGAAGTTAAATCATGTAGACATTGTCAACAACCAATGGGTGCGCTCCCTCCAGCACCAAACAGGAACAGCAACAGCTAGGGCCAGTGGTGTTTATGGTTGCTATGGCGCCGCGCTAAGCTAAATGCTAAAGAGGGAAAGTTACCGATTTCTAATCCTTCTGAAAATAAACACAGACCTCCGGGTACTGGAGACATTCATCTGCATGTACAGCAGAACAGAACATCTGCAAACTTGTGCTCAAGTTACCAGCTAATGCTAGAGGTAGCTAGCTAGCTTGGTTACATTTTTCAAAAGAATCTAGTTGTAGTCTTGCAATGTGTGACCCTGCAAGATCCCCTGTCTTTACATATTATGACTTCTCTTTAACGTTAGATGTGAGATGATTGTCTTTAGATGTGAGATGGTGTTCAATATGTACTGTAGGTGTTTTGTTACACTATGACCAGGGCTTAATTTGAACCGGAACACACCAGGATATGTTCCGGCATCTCCGACGTTGGATCCGGAACCTTTTTTATTGGATCCGGCACCTCCTGTGTCACCATGAAAAATTTGCCTAAATGAAAAAAATAAATTACTTTTTGTGTAGTGTTCAATGTTGTTATCTGTCTTGTTAGTCTTTATTCCCTATTGAAGTTTCACAAAAGTCTGTTTGAATTTTCGATGCACTTCAAGTGACACAAGCGCTTGTGCTGGTTGAGATTGCTGTTATAGCCTCATTTCACTCTGGGGAAAAATGTCAAAAAGACAACAAAGTTTACTTAACTTTTTCAAATACGCTGGCCAGTCGGATACCAAACAAGCAAAAACCGTTTCTGCCGATCAAGAATGTGGAGACCACGGTGGGTTTTTTGGTTAATTTAATAGCCCGATGGATAATTGCTGCTTGTGAAAACGATTGTTGCAGTGTATTATTTTTTTTTGTTACGTTTCGCACCATTCAGACTGTGCATGTTCTAAAATAAAAATAAACATTGCCCTAATGTACACACAGCGTTGTTTAGTTTTTTTAGTCAGAGAAGCTACGTATGCTGTAATTTTTTTTGTTCCGTTACTTCCAACCTCCGTTTTGAGTCGCTAGATCCACCCCCCCTCTGCGCTCCGGGACCTCCCACTTTACAAATTAAGCACTGACTATGACCCATATGGTGTTATAGCAATGGTGATTTGTCAGCTGCCTTCCGATATGAACAAATAGGAGTCAAGACGATGCTGTGACATAATGCTAAACTATGAATACAGAAACAGAGACAAATATATACAAAATAGTGTGGGAGTGGTGTTGTTCTTAGATCTCAGCAATCCACTTGTTAAGAACAAATTTTATTTTACAGATAGAACTGAAGGCCCAAACTACAAAAATAAGACCTAAGTTGTAATAGACCAGAATGATCCTTTAAAGCTGGCAGATTTGTTCAGGTGGCTGCATACACTGTAGACAAACAGTGGCTGTGCTCAGTTAGTAGTGTTGTGGTGCATGTTTGTGTGTTATTGTGGACCTGTTCAGTATGTAGGGCGTCTACATCGCATGGGGGCTTTCAACTACAAACAACAGTGTAATCCCATCTGCGGCGATATTTGACACAGAGAGCAAGTGCTCCAGCCATCCTCTCACTTCATTAATAAGTCTATAACTTTAGCTACCCCTTGAATAAACCGCTGTGCTACACTCAGACCACCGCCGGTAGCCTAGCAACGTGTATTGTTTACATGTCTTTTAACAAGGAGCTTTTATCAGAAGCTAGATCCATTTGGACATGAGTGATGGAGAATCGGATTGGGGAGAGATCAATCACCCGTCATTGATGGCAGGCTGCGGCTGGAAACCAGAAGGATGGGAAATAGTTTTAATGTGACTTCGGCATCCACCGAGCCAAAATGCTAAGTTTAAAAAAGTTTATGTTAGCTGTCAGAGTTAGCTTCAACTTCATTTATTACCTTCTAATAGCTGTATTCTCAGTAACGTGACAATCTGAAAGAAACAGGTTGCTTATAAACAGTGATTGTAATAACGGCGTTATAAATAACGGCGTTATAAATAACGGCGTTACTTTTTTTCAGTAACGACTAATCTAATTGATTACTCTTCCCATCTTTATAACGCCGTTACCATTACTGAAAAAAATGCGGCGTGTTACTATATTTGAAGCTGTTTTTTTCATCAGACCAACTAGACCTCTGAGTCTGAGCCAAAAGGCAAATACTTTTTTTTACTGTTCTTCCTTGGTTAGAGGGCAGTGCACGACGCAAGCGCATAGCTAAATGCTGACGATTGGCTGAGGTTGAGTAAAATGTAATGTTAAGCCAATCAGAGGTAGAGTTGGGCGGGTGTTCGAAAGCACGCACAGTCGGACACACAAGAACAATACAAGCAAGTCAGTCATCGAGAGACAGACAGGTATGGCGTTATGAAATCAAGGAGATGGTTAACTTTTCCTGCTACAGATTTTCCACCGTGGTCAGAAAGAACAGGGGAGACACTTACTCATACTATCTGACTCTAGAGACGCTACTCGCTCCAAAGCTAATCGCCGTCACTCTCTCACTTCTCCCTTGCTCTATCACCCACTCCACACACATACACACACACACACACACACACGCCGGCTCGACGCACACACCAGCGCACAAGTCTAAACATCAGGCCACTTACGTTATTTGCACTACAAAGAGTGTATATATTTGTTATTTATTTTTGGTATAGTGCTTAACAAGCATAATTTAATTTTGACCAGTTATGGCCTGTTTAGGTGTTGTGTTATTTGTAACGATCCACTATATAAACATAATATCTACATACATGGCATTTGATTGGAGGCTAGTCTCACTTTGTCCCACAGCAACATTAAAATAGTTTAGATTTGTGTACATTGTTTCTGTTAATAATGTATTGTATTAAGTGTCCATTTCATTATAATATTCAGATTTATCATAAATAATTGAACATGCACATGTATTTTAAGTTCCATTAAAGAGGGGTAGGTGGAGCCTTTATTTAAAAATTGACCGGAAAGTAAAGCAATAGTTACTTTCTGAAGTAACTTTTACTTTAATAATTTGTAACTGAATAACTAATTTAGTTACTTTTTGGAAGAAGTAACTAGTAACTGTAACTAATTACTTTTTAAAAGTAACACTGCTTATATATCACAAAAATAATAGTGATCGCACCATTCGGTTCGGCTTGGTTATGAATGTCGTTAGCATAGTGGCTAACACTATTGTTAGGGTTACTTAGTTTATGACAAATAGTTTCCACTGTGCTTTCTAACATGATGTCATTGTGCTAACCGAGCACCGTTAGCCTTTACAACAGAGCTGCTTCACTACATTTGTTAGATAATGTTTCATTACAGAGTTCTCTGTTGATTTGTGTTTGTCGCTGTGTGCTCGGTGTGGAAAATAAATGTAAATAAAGTTGCATCACGTGCAAGAACTGCAATGTGCCATGACGTAGTTCCCCTGCCAGGTCAGGCTAATGTTGGAAGTCCCTCTAGTGGACAGAACGTGTAACAACAACCACATGCTTATAGTGGCATTGACAATACATAAGCCTGAGTAGTTTAGTACATATTTATAACAGGCTGCATTTGAGCATTAAATATTTGAACATCATTTGAATATTAAAGGAAATAACAAATGAAATTCTAATGGTATTATAGAGGAAGACTGACAGCTCTAATAGCCAGCATCTAACGTTAGCTGCTCTGCTGCGCTGTGAAGCAATGTCTGGCTATGTGAGACTAGCGTCTAGCGACATTGGTGGATGCTGCGTTCTAGACCTGGCAACCTCCGTGAATTTCAAGTCTGGGAAGGAGGGGCCGGGGGGACGACTCTCTCCAGTAGTTTGAATTTGGACTGCAGTTACTATTTTAAACGCTAGCTGTCAAGGTGCAATAATACTATTGCAATACTATTGCACCTTTAAAATAACAGCTTGAAAATCATTTTGATACACTGACTTGTAATAGGGAGAATGGTGCCTCTGTCCTTCCCCCTCAGCACCCCAGTCCCTTGTTCTTCTCTCACTATGTAACTATGGTGAGCGGTTCAGATCTTCCGAGAGGTGCTGTAACGCTTTATAGCACTAACACTAATTTTGGTGAAACTTGATTATATTTCATGGAAAAAAAGGTTTTCTGGTTTTCCTTCTGATGCCCTTGCTGCTCTGTCTCCGCTCTCTGTGATTTACCGTTTCCTGATGGACAGAAACCTTTACTTGTTGCTTAAATAATGCTAAAGACAAACTCCTGCTAACTGTAGCTGCCAACTAGTTAGCTCAGTTAGCAGTGCTGCCAGGACTGCGTGCGCCAAGCTACGGGGGAGTGTTGGTGTTTACACTGCTAGCACGGCAGCATTGAATTCTGGTGTAGACCTACTCTATCTGTAAAGTGTCTTGAGATAACTCTTGTTATGATTTGATACTATAAATAAAATTGAATTCAATTCAATTGGTGTGAATGATGGCGGCGATGCCAAAACTGGGGCTGAGCCAGCGGGCGACCGAACCAGGTTCAGCAGCCGCTCTGGACATCATGACAGAGGCAAAGAGACCAAAGGACACGGAGAAAGCTAACAAGATAAAAGGAGAGAGTCACCGAGCTGCCATTGGACAACTGGGACTGGCTTTTAGTCGTTGGCAGGAGGGCTGGCCTTATTGCTGTTGGACTAGTAAGTAATATTAGCTGGCTTGTAGTCCTCATCTACGGAAGTACATTTCCAGGATAATTGCCTGTAATCCGGCACGTCGTTCTACTTCCCCTCTCTGTGTGTAGCCGTTCTCAAACTCTGTTTTCTTAGGGAAACAACAACAAACTTTGAGCTGAAAATGGTAAGTTTTGATGAAAATTTGGATTGTGCTACAAGGCAAGGCCTGCTTGGTTCTTTCGGGGAATGATCGTAAAGATTTACAAAGAATATGTTTATGGCATTTACTATCTAACTGGGATGTTTTGCAACCAATATGAGAGGGTTGTTGTGGACAAAGGACACACAGCATTACACTGTTAAGAGCAAATTAAGTTTAACCATGTATCCAGCTAATTTAAAAAGCTCATGTTACTGTATTGTGTCAACAGTTAACTTCATTTAATATTGTATTTGGTTTTTTCTTTTGCGTGGTGCAAAAGTTCCTTCCCGAGACTATTTTGCAGAGCCACTGTTGTGTGTCCGGAGCTTAGCGCCGCCCAAGCACGATTGCTTTAAAGAAATGCAAACAACCCAGAGTGTTTTTTTCTCCCTGTCACGTTTATCACCAGCCAGTCTTACTTGGTATTAACGTAGTCTTTATTTAATTAGCTTCCCTTAGCTTAACAGCCGTACCTGAGCACATGTCTCCACATAGCGTTATACATTCGTTCTACCGTCTCACCTCCGTGACGTCATACATGCGTCCACTCTAGTGTGTTACATTCAAGTACCTCACTACATCTCCCCCTTTTGAAACAGAAGAGAGGCTAAAATAGAAGCATGCTTAAGAAACTCTCAAACTCTGCCTTAATGTTAAACAGGAACATAAACAAGCAGGAAACTAGGACTTCGGAGTAGACTGCCCTCCATCCGCAGCAACGTAGGGATTATTCTGCCCTCACTAGTTGCTGATCCTATGGAAGAATACATTTCAACTTAAAGGTCTTTTGGTCCCTGTTACTTGGTCTCTCTCTCTCTCTCTCTCTCTCTCTCTCTCTCTCTCTCTCTCTCTCTCTCTCTCTCTCTCTCTCTCTCTCGGGGACATTTCAACTCAGACAGAACAAACTAAAAGTGCATCTTAACAGACAAACGTCCTGTGTTTTTTTTTTTACCCTGGAGCAATATATTCTGTCTTAGATTATCACCATTCAGTCAATAAGTGTCTCTGAACCTGAGGGGTAACCTAACCTCACAGCCCCTAGTGGTCAGTCTTGCAGTCCCTTCAGATGAAGCAGGCCGCACAGGGGTCCTCTGTGTGGCCTCTGAGGCTGACGGGTCCAGGGGCAATCCAACCTCTCTGGAGACCGGCCCAGGGCATGGATTGTCCTCTGGCCGTGCAGGGTCTCCTTCTGACTGATGCTGTTGGTCAGTAGGGAAAGCCTGTAGGTGTTTCCTATTGTGACGCATCACTGCCCCATTGTCCATCCTGACCAGATAAGAACACGGTTCCGCTGATTTCTCTACCACTTCCGCAGGGGACTTCCAACCCTTCTCTCTATCTAGCCTGACTCTGACAGCTTGTCCTGTGTGCAACACCGGAAGAGGGCGGACAGCATGTCGCCGGTTGTAGAAATGCTCATATGACTTTTTAGCTCTGGAGTCTTTTATCTGCACCTGATCATGACTGATGGGTGTGACTTGCAGCTTTTTTTCCAGTGTGGGGACGGTGGTACGGATCTGCCGTCCCATCATCAGTTGAGCCGGGCTGGCTCCTGTTGCAGCAATGGGTGTCGCTTGGTAGCACATTAGGGCCATGTATGGGTCTGGCTGCTTGAGAAGTCGTTTAGCAGTCTGGACTGCTCTTTCGGCGGCCCCATTTGCCTGGGGATAGTGGGGGCTTGAGGTTGTGTGACCGAACCCATACCTCTCACTAAAGTCTCTGAACTTGGCTGATGCAAACTCCATGCTGTTGTCACTGATGAGCTCCAGTGGTATTCCCCATCTGCCGAACATGCTTTTGAGATGGTTGATGACTTGAAGGCTTGACGTGGAGGGTAACTGAGCCATCTCGATGTAGCGGGAATAGTAATCCACTACTATCAGATAGTTCTTCCCTTCCAGCTCACACAGGCCTGCAGCAATTCTCCGCCAGGGTCCCTCTGGCAGCCACTCAAAACCTGTCGAAGCAGCGTCTCCAGACCGGCCATTCCGTCGGCTGGGAAAAATCAAACTGCTCCGGCGGTCCAAACTTGGTCATCTCCGGTTGGCATTCAGTCCGCCACTTCTGACACCATGTCACGTTAATCACCAGCCAGTCTTACTTGGTATTAACGTAGTCTTTATTTAATTAGCTTCCCTTAGCTTAACAGCCGTACCTGAGCACATGTCTCCACATAGAGTTATACTTATATTCGTTCTACCGTCTCACCTCCATGACGTCATACATGCGTCCACTCTAGTGTGTTACATTCAAGTACCTCACTACACTCCTATCCTAGAATTTATCTGAGGTGTAACCAGACAGTCTGGCAATGTGAGACTATCTGGCTTGCTATGTCTTGTGTAGTTTCACTTGTTTGTTGTTTGATTGTTTGCAAATATGTTAACTTGCTAACTGATTGCTAATTGCCCTGCAGTGACCTGCTATGCCCTGTAACGCTCTGCAGTGCCCTGCTACGCCATGAACTACTACAACTACTGCACCATTTCTAGTCATAGTTCCATTATCTTTATTGTTACTATAATTGCCACTGTTCATCACACCCCCAACCGGCACCGTCAGACACCGCCTACCAAGAGCCTGGGTCTGTCCGAGGAGGGAGTTTTTCCTCGCCACTGTCGCACTAAATGCTTTCTCTTGGGGGAATTACTGGAATTGTTGGGTCTTTGTAAATTATAGAGTGTGGTCCAGACCTACTCTATCTGTAAAGTGTCTTGAGATAACGCTTGTTATGATTTGATACTATAAATAAAATTGAATTGAATTGAATTAAATGAATTACACTCTGAAACTGTAGGGGCGCTATATTTCAATAATATCAAAAGTTCCGCAGTGTTTCTTTAAACTGTTTGTAAGTGATCCACAATGACATGTTGCCTGATTCACCGTGTCTGACTGCAGGGGACTGAAATATGTACAGAGGCACACACACTCACATGTATAAACACTGTGATTACACCCAGCCATTACAGTATATTGCTGCAGTGGAGCAAGATAATGTGATCTAATCACAGGGTGACGAGGGTGACTTCCCGCTCCAGAATAAACTCTGCAGGGAAACAACATATTTTTGGCATCTGGGTCAGGGTTGAAGGTAAGGACGGTCTTGTAGTACGGATCATGTAAGAGCTCCTTTTCTCCTCATTGATGATCTTCTGTAGTCTCGCATTGCCAGACCTATCTCCACAGCGCTGTAAGTAAGGTCTGAGTATGGTCTGGCTACACCACAGATACATTATAGGATAGGAGAAAAAAAACACTCTGGGTTGTTTGCATTTCTTTAAACCAATCAACATCAACGTGGAAGGCGCTAAGCTCCGGACGCATTTTTTGTTTGCATTCTGAGCAACACGGCAAGAAAGGGAACAATTAAAGGACAAATCCAGCGCAAAATGAACCTAGGGGTTAATAACATGTGTCCGAGTTCGACCGTTCTCTGGGATTTGTTTTCATGCTAATTGAATGTGACCAGTTTTATCGCAAACTGCTAATAAGCCGCTACAGTTGTTTAGCCGGTGACTGTGAGCTGGCTAAACGACTCATTAAATTTAGGAAAAAAATTGTGGTTAAACACTCCTGAGGAACATACAAGCGTGTCCTGGGTTAAAGTATTTTGTTTTCACTGCAAAGTGAACGCCGCTCTCCGGCTTGAAAGTGCTTTATGTTGACACCACATTGTGCTATTTCATTTTGAGATTATTTTTCCTTTGGATATTGAAGTTCATAAATAAGTGTTTTGACATGGCTGGCCGGGTGGCACTATATCCCTGGTATTGGAAGGGGGATTTAATTTGTTAATGTTTTGTTTTGTTGTGCATGATCAGAAAACATGTCTTTATATAGGCCTAATTGCAGTTTCATTTTATTTTAGAAGTTATCTGTTGGTAGTTATGGCTGATACTGGGGCAGGGCTATCACAGAAAAAAAGGAAATTAAACAAAGAACAACTCAAAGCTAAAATGGAAGGCGAAAACCTGAGTTGGTCGGGCTTTTATTGAGACAATTACGGGATTGTAAATTATTCAAAACCGACCCTGAATTGGCCCTCTTCCTCCTAGATGGGTATGGCATATGTCTATTTAATTCATAAAATAACTTTACAATGTGCGATGTGGTTGTACGTCAGTAGACTGCACTGTGATTTACTGCCCAGTTTTTATTTATTTTCAGTCCATGTTTGTGTTATCCTATTTTCTTTTTGTCCCGCTTTACATGTGTAAAGCCAAGTTGGATTTCATGAAATGCGCTATATAAATCAAAGTTATTAATATTATTACATTAGTTGCGGCTACAAACCCTTAATACTTTGGCTTGTTACACAGTGACACCCAGTTTACTCACCATACATCCAACATGTACACAGTATGGCAATGACATTCGAAAAGGGAAATACTTGTGCATTTAAACTGTCACACTGCAGGCAGAAGCTTGCCTTTCTAACATTAGCCCTATTGTTGCCTCGGGTCAAAGCTTCATGAGGAAACAATGGTGGCGTTCTAATTGGCCCTGATCTAATAAACCACGAAAGTCAGAGTTAGTCAGCCAATTGTCCAGGATTAGAGTGACACAGCATTCACACCTTATATAATTAACCCTAAATTCTAAAAGGGTTATTGGCTGAAGCAGAACGTTAAGGGGTTGGGATGAGTCAGCAACCAGTCTGGGGTCATGGTACTGTGCTGGAAAACGGTGCGTAGCTCCCTTAAGGTTGAGTGTGAGTTACTGCCCAAAGTGAAGGAGTTCAAGTATCTTGGCGTCTTGTTTACAAGTGAGAGTAAAGGCCGTTTTACAGTCGTCATAGCCGAACTGTAGAGCGCCAGTGTGACATCATGGGAGCGCCCTGTTTTTTTTATCACTTTTTTCGACATACTATACTATGACTTTTTATCACTTTTTGACATACTATACTATGACTTTCTATATTACTTTTTTCAACATTCTATACTATTACTTTTTTCTGTTTTTTGACTTATACTTATACGCTTATACTATGACTTTTTTTCCCAATTTTTTCGACATACTATACTATGACTTTTTTATAAAAAAAGTTGACATCTATACTATGACTTTTTATCACTTTTTTAGACACACCATACTATGACTTTTTTATCGCTTTTTCCGACGTAATATACTGACTTTCTATATCACTTTTTTCGACATAAAATACCATGACTTTTTATACCATTTATTGACATACTATACTATTACTTTTTTATACCATTTTTGACATACTATACTATTACTTTTTTATCACTTTTTTCACCATACTATAATGTGACTTTTTATCACTTTTTCTACATACTATACTATGACTTTTTTTATCACTTTTTTCGACGTACTATACTATGACTTTTTTATCACTTTTTTCGACGTACTATACTATGAGTTTCTATATCACTTTTTTCTACATATTATACTATGACTTTTTTATAAAAAATGTTGACATCTATACTATTACTTTTTATCACTTTTTTCGACACACCATACTATGACTTTTTTATCGCTTTGTTGGACATACTATTCTATGACATTTTTTATTCCTTTTTTCAACATTATAGTATGTTGAAAAAAGGAATAAAAAACGTCATAGCATAGTATGACATTTTTCGACATACTAAACTATGATATATACTATAACTATACTATTTCCCTCCTCATGCGCTACAGGACTCTTCATTTCAGCACCAGCAGGCTCAGGAAAAGCTTCCTCCCCTTAACCTACCACTATGACTTTCTATATCACATTTTTTGACATAAAATACCCTGACTTTTTTATACAATTTTTGACATACTATACTATTACTTTTTTATCACTTTTTACTGTTGTACTATGCTATCACTGTTGCAGAAAAGTCACTATACTATGACTTTCTACATCAAATTTTTTCGACATACTATGACTTTCTTTATCACATTTTTCAATATACTATACTATGACTTTCTACATCACTTTTTTCAATATACTATACTATGACTTGTTTTTATCACTTTTTTCGACATACTAGACTATGACTTTTTAATCACTTTTATTGACATACTATACTATCAAATTTGTATCACTTTTTTCGACATACTATACTATGAATTTCTTTATCACTTTTTTCGACATACTATACTATGACTTTTTATCACTTTTTCTACATACTATACTATGACTTTTTATCACTTTTTCTACATACTATACTATGACTTTCTACATCACTTTTTCGACATACTATACTATGACTTTTTATCACTTTTTTCGACATACTATACTATGACTTTTTATCACTTTTTCTACATACTATACTATGACTTTCTACATCACTTTTTCGACATACTATACTATGACTTTTTTTATCACTTTTTTCGATATACTATGCTATAACTTTCTATATCATTTTTTTTGACATACTATGACTTTTTTATCACTTTTTTCGATGTACTATACTTTGACTTGCTATATCACTTTTTTTCAACATACTGCACCATGACTTTTTTATACCATTTGAAATGCTATACTATTACTTTTTTATCATCTTTTTTTTTGACATACTATGACTTTTTTTTATCACTTTTTTAGACATACTATACTATGACTTTCTACATCACATTTTTCGACATACTATACTATGACTTTTTATTACTTTTTACAACACACTATACCATGACTTTTTTTATACCATTTTCAACATACTATACTATGACTTTCTATATCACTTTTTTCGACATACTATGACTTTTTTCGACGTACTATACCATGACTTTTTATACCATTTATTTTTTTATCACTTTTTTTGACATACTATACTATGACTTTTTTTAATCACTTTTTTCGATATACTATGCTATGACTTTCTATATCACTTTTTTCGACATACTATGACTTTTTTCGACGTACTATACTATGACTTTATCACTTTTTTCGACATATACTCTGACTTTTTATCACTTTTTTCGACATACTAAACTATGACTTTTTTCATCCCTTTATTTGACAAACTACTCTATGACTTTTTTATTACTTTTATAACATACTATACTATGACTTTTTTATAAAACATTTTGACATACTATACTATTACTTTTTATCACTTTTTCCGACACACCATACTATGACTTTTTTATCCCTTTGTTGGACATACTATTCTATGACGTTTTTTATTACTTTTTTCAACATACTATACCATGACTTTTTTATAAATTTTTTCGACGTACTATACTATGACTTTTTTATCATTTTTTCGACATACTATACTATGTTTTTTTTTATAATTTTTTCCACATACTATACTATCACTTTTTTCAACATACTATGCTGTCACTTTTTTATCACTTTTTTCGACATACTATACTATGGCTTTTTTATCACTTTTTTTTTGACATACTATACTATGACTTTTTATATCAATTTTTTCGACATACTATGACTTTCTTTATCACATTTTTCAATATACTATACTATGATTTTTTTATCACTTTTTTCAATATACTATACTATGACTTTTTTATCACTTTTTTCGACATACTATACTATAGCTTTTTCATCCCTTTATTTGACATACTATTCTATAGTTTTCTATATTCTACTATTCTATCTTTTTTATATCTTTGATGGACATACAATAGTATGTCCATCAAAGATATAAAAAAGTATGATGTTTTTATTATTTTTTTCAATATTTGACATACTATTCTATGACTTTTTTTTATAAAAAATTTGAACATACTATACTATGACTTTTTTTTATCACTTTTTTATCACTTTTTTTGACATACTATTCTATGATTTTTTCATTACTTGTTTTGACACACTAAACTATGATATATACTATAACTATGCTATTTCCCTCCCCATGCGCTACAGGACTCTCCATTTCAGCACCAGCAGGCTCAGGAAAAGCTTCCTCCTCTTTACCTTGCTGAACTCTGCAGTTCTATGACAGCAATCATAAACACTGTTAATACTGTGCCACAATGTAATTATCTAGTGTATTTATACCCCATACTGTTAATTCCGCATATTGTTGATTCAACATTTTCTTCTGTATATACACTGTACACTGTTCCTTTACTGCTTTTTGGACTTCTGGTTAGATGCTAAACTGCATTTCCTTGACTCCATACCTGTACTCTGCAATGACAATAAATGTAGTAATCATATATTTTTTGTCATATTATACTGTGAATAAGAATAAAGTTTCTGTTTGTATTCTGTTTCTTTTTCATTACTTTATTTGACATACAGTAGTATACTAAAAAAATTATCAATTTATTTGACATATTATACTATGACTTTTTTTTTATCACATTTTTCAACATACTATACTATGACTTTTTTAATCACTTTTTTCGACATACTATACTATGACTTTTTATCACTTTTGTTGACATACTGTACTATACTATGACTTTCTTTATCACTTTTTTAGACATACTTGACTATTTGACTTTCTACATCACTTTTTTCGACATACTATACTGTGACTTTTCATGAATTTTTTCGACATAGTATACTATGACTTTTTTAGTACTTTTTTTCCTACTATACTATTTATCACTTTTTTTACATACTATACTATGACTGTCTATATTACTTTCTTCAACATACTATACTATAACTTTTTTTATTCCTTTTTTCGACATACTAAATTATGATATATACTATAACTATGCTATTTCCCTCCTCATGCGCTACAGGCCTCTCCATTTCAGCACCAGCAGGCTCAGGAAAAGCTTCTTCCCCTTAACCTTGCTGAACTCTGAAGTTCTATGACAGCAATCATAAACACTGTTAATACTGTGCCACATTGTACATATCTAGTGTATTCATACCCCTTACTGTTTAATCCATATATTGTTGATTCACAATATATATATCACAATATATAAAAGCTATATGTTATTTTTATGATTTTGATCATATACAGTATCTTGTGACTGTACCTTCGTTAAGTTCCTAAGGCGTAAGACAGTTGATGATTGTTGTTGATTTTATTTAAATATGCCAAATTGCTATTTTATTTATGATTGTTGTTTGGACGGCTGAGCTAAAGTAGCTAATGCTGGCGGCATCTGCCTTTATTGCCATAGAGACATTCCGAACAAACATTCCGAGTGTTCATTCATCATTTTAATACTTTTTTATAAGCATGATATATATTAGCCACACATTCATTAGTAACGCAAAAGCACCAGAAAGTAAGCATAAGAACACTAACAAAATGTGAATCTACATGATGAGAATGTATGAACTATACTCTAGTGATCAATAAAGTTAGGGGAAAAGTCACACTGACAACGGACTTAGTTCAGACATCTTTAGATAGTGAAGACGTGTGTTTCACACATACACAGTATATATAATGGCCCAATAGATCCCGTTGCTCTGGACAGAGACCAGTGAAGGATAATACAAGCACTTTTCTAGTGATGGCGGAGCGTTA
>CM042325.1:28132919-28170419 GCA_023566125.1 Zingel zingel
TTGCATCCAAAGAACACCATACCTAATGTGAAGAATGGGGGTGGAAACATCATGCTTTGGGGCTGTTTTTCTGCAAAGGGACCGGGACGACTGATCCGTGTAAAGGAAAGAATGAATGGGGCCATGTATCGTGAGATTTTGAGTGAAAACCTCCTTCCATCAGCAAGGGCATTGAAGATGAAACGTGGCTGGGTCTTTCAGCATGACAGTGATCCCAGACACACCGCCTGGGCAATGAAGGAGTGGCTTCGTAAGAAGCATTTCAAGGTCCTGGAGTGGCCTAGCCAGTCTCCAGATCTCAACCCCATAGAAAATCTTTGGAGGGAGTTGAAAGTCCATGTTGCCCAGCAACAGCCCCAAAACATCACTGCTCTAGGAGAGATCTGCATGGAGGAATGGGCCAAAATACCAGCAACAGTGTGTGAAAACCTTGTGAAGACTTACAGAAAACGTTTGACCTCTGTCATTGCCAACAAAGGGTATATAACAAAGTATTGAGATGAACTTTTGTTATTGACCAAATACTTATTGTCCACCATAATTTACCAATAAATTCATTAAAAATCCTACAATGTGATTTTCTGGATTTGTTTTCTCATTTCGTCTCTCATAGTTGAAGTGTACCTATGATGAAAATTACAGGCCTCTCATCTTTTTAAGTGGGAGAACTTGCACAATTGGTGGCTGACTAAATACTTTTTTGCCCCACTGTATGTAGATTAATTTAGAAGAGATCTACAGATGCAGCCTAAAATAAATACATCTAAATGTGTATTTTGAAAGTTTTATATCTAAAAAGTAGACATGGAAGAAGACATGGAACAAAATAGACCAACATTTCGAAATTGACCACAACATGTAAAAGTGTCGTGCATTAAACAGTAACTTAACAGTAACGATATAACTAAATAATTTATATCGTAGGCTCCTCATCTAATAATAACAGTGTTTTTTCATTATTAATGCAGTGTTTTTTCCTGTAAAATTAACAAAATTGCAGCCTTTTTCAGTTTAGTGTGGAGATTTTTCAAAAAGATTTTTTTGAAGTTTTATTTATTGCAATATCACCAAAATAATTAAAATGATTTAATGCCATTTGCGAAATAAACAAAACTATGTTCCTCTCCTTGCAGTCACTTATTATATATACTTGAAATTAGTAGCATAGAAAACATTGTAGCCATTGTACCTTTAATGGACACCTACTAAGTAGTTTTAGTGTTCAACGTTCTAAATGAATGTGCCTCCTTTCAGAGTTTATTGCAACACATTTACAATCTAACATATTATTTACAATGTAGTCACACCGAAGTCGGAAGAATGGCTTCCCTACTTGGCTAATGGGACCATCGAAGGAGCACGTGAATACAACAGAACACGCCAACAGGAGAGTAATATCCACCTTAAGATCTCATTCTCACAAGGAAAGACATTAGCATGTTTCCCTAAATGTCAAACTATTCCTTTAATATTGATTTGGTTTAGTTTTTCAATATTTTTATTGCAGCCAACAGTCATGGAACTAGCTTTAAGCTATTTTTAACATGTTTCACATGTTTTTTTCGTTGAGTTTTTTGTCTCTTTTGTTTGTCAGAGTTAAGCAGCCTTTCCTGTGTCACTGCTGGCACCCTGACAGGTGTAACAGGAGCCTCTATGTGACTCTCTGCCCTCAGACAGCTGACGAAGACAACACTACGCATTGTGCTGCAAAGTCACTTTCATGTGGACTGCTATCATGTTACAGTAGGTATTTGGAGGAATGACAAAAGAACAGGCAAACATGTATACCAACCCGTTCTCATTCCTAACTCGTCAAATATTGAGGCTTGGTCAGTGACTCTCAGCGTCAGATACCGACGCACAAGACAGCCTTTAGCGTCTGTATGGAATGCACTGGGCAGAGCAGCAGCTCGACTGCAGCACTGTAAGATGATGTAGTATGAAGAGCGACAACGGTAGCAAACAACACAGGACTTTTACCTAGGAGACCAGGATTTCTGTCCCGTTCTTGTCCTGCATTTCACTTAAACGTACATTTTGTAACCTCACCCACGAGCTTATCCTAACCCTATACTATATCCACGACATTCCACGTCCGGGATTGCTCCGTTGCTGACGGAAATTCCGCCGGATTTCATTCATTTAGACCGGATATCCGCTGCCTTTTCTTTGTGTCGGCATTCTAAACTCCGGTGGATTTCTGAGGACTATGGTTAACTGTTCCTCAGATCTCTGCAGGGTAAATTCAGACAGCTAGCTAGACTGAGTTTTCTGTTGCACGACTAAATAACTTTTGAACGTACACATGTTCCACCAAAACAAGGTCCTTACCCAGGCTATTTTGCAGAGGCACCGTCATTGTGTCCGGGGCTTAGCGCCGCCCAAGACGATTGTGACTGGTTTAAAGATATGCCAATAAACCAGAGCACGTTTTTCTCCCATCCTGGAATGCTATGTGGACTAGCCAGACCTTCCTCTGCAGCGCTGTGGAGGAAGTTGCGGCAATGCGAGACTACCCTAACCCTAAGTAAGTGGTTTTACCCTGCATGTTGAAAAAAGACACTAAAGGAGACTTTTTGCATCAGTAACTAACGCCAAAGGGCCCCTTGACCGAGCGTCGTTTTTTGACACACTGGGAGTGAACTGTGTTGTTAATACATATTGTTGGACGTTGTTCAGCTTTGTCTTTATTATTATTATTTTTCCTTTTAGTTTTCGGACGTGTTTCATGTAAACATATGAACCTGCTGATGATACAGAAGGATACATGTTAGAAGGAAACAAATAAACCAGATCCTATAAAATGTAACTGCTGCTGGACTCGGACCAAAGTGTGACTATGCCAATGTGTCACGCTGCTCTACTCTTTCATTTTGTAGACTCTCTGTACTGAGACAACCAGTAGTTACACGCTGAAATATGATGACATTTGAAATCACAAAGCACAATGGAGTCTTTTTTTTGTGGCCTCAACATGCTGCTACTTTAAACTCTGGAAGAGAAACAGAGAAAATGAGGGTGGTGTTCCAGAGGACAGTGAAGTGAGGACTTTGTGGATGAACTGCTTGTTGAATTGGAAACTCTTTGGGGAAGTGATAGCTGAGGTATTAAAGTGCCATGTGACTGTTCTTCATTTAGTCTCCAGTGTAGGGCTGCACTAGCCTAGAAATCTAGACGCACCCCAGCAGCAGCAAATGTAATTTGCAGCCAGGGTCAGTCTAGCAACCCTCCGTTGGCTTGCGAACTGGAAAAACCAAATTCTGGTCAGGCCAATCACATCGTGTATAGAGTCGGTGGGCGGGCTTAACATAAGAACGGCAGAGTTGCGATGGTTCTGCGTGAATTCCCTGCTACTTGAAAACAACGAAGATGGCTGCTGCTGCTGGCAAACAGCGGTCTTTTGAATCGGCTTTGGCCGCAACTCTGGAAGACTTGGAGTTAAGCACTGAAGTCATTCTTAAAAAAGGAAGATGTGTTCTGAGTTTTGCCGACCGGATACGGCAAAAGTTTAATCTATCAACTAGCGTTGCTCTGGTTGGCTATGAGTGCAGAAGGAAAGCAACCGTTTATCCCGTCCCTCGGATTGAGCCCTACCACTGGTGAGTTCCCAGACCCAACATCTTGATGTGGATCTGGCTTGTCAGGCTAGGGCTGCATGATATGAGGAAAATATGCACAACGCGATAATGTTGTTGAATATCGCGATAACGATATTACTTGCGATAAATGAACAAATGTTAAAGTGTTCTCACGTTTGCATTTCTGCTGCTTTCAGTATTCTGCTAAAATACCCCAAACTGCTTGTTGAATTTAAAACAAATGAAAGAAAATCATTTCCAACTTTCTTTTATTGAACAAATTGAACATTGAAGTGAATATACTAGAAAAGAATGACAGTTACATTTTAAAGTGCCGTTTTCTGCTGATATTTTTACAACACATAAAATCTCTAAGTGTCTTTCGCGATATGTCGCAGCCTTTCGCGTTGGGTTTATTGCGCCCGTTGATATTGCGATGACGATAAAGAAATCGCAGCCCTACTCCAGTGCCTTTCTTTGACTTCTTTTAAACAGGTTGTGTTCCTCTTTGTTTCTCCTTCCATCCCAAGAACTTATAAAAAAGGTAAATTTTTCAACTTGGAACCAGTTCATGATCAGCTAGTCTATATCGACGATTATTCATTTAGGGGATGCTCCGGTGCCGCTGGACGATCCGCCGGAGGCCTAAACACAACAGAGCTGAAGCTAGCCAGAAAAACGGATCCAATCCTCAGGAGCCAACTGGAATCTCTTCTCGACAGACAACACGATAACTACAAAAAAGACATGTCTATCATGTCTATCAGTCAACCCAGTCTCTAAAGGCATCAGTTGAATCATTGGGAACACAGATGGTGTCATCAAATAGCTGCCTAGCCAAGACAGAATCTGTAGTCACCGCCACGGTAGTCTAAATCGACGATATCCCACTTCCGGGATTGCTCCGGTGCCGCCGGAAATTCTGCCGGATGTCCCTCATTTTCGGCCAGATGTCTGTTACCTTCCTCTTTTTTTGTGTTGGTGTTCTAAACTCTAATCTCTGCAGGGTAAATCCAGACAGCTAGATAGTCCAATCTGAGTTTTCTGTTGCACGACTAAAACTACTTTTGAATGTACACATGTTCCACCAAAACAAGTTCCTTCCCGAGGTTATTTTGCAGAGGCACCGAAATACCAATAAACCAGAGCATGTTTTTCTCCCATCCCAGAATGCTGTGTGGACTAGCCAGAAACTTGTGGAGGAAGGTCTGGCAATGCAAGACTAGAATCCAGCTAAATGGTTTGGCTAGTATTATATATTTCTGTAACCAGCGAAAGGTGAAAAAGAAGAAAGATTTGGTTCAGTGTGTATCTCTGGTTGGATTAACATAACTGTAGTTAATACCTAGAATCTTAGTAAAAAGCTTTAAAAAGAAAAGATAAATGAATGCTTATAAGGATGACAGAACAACAGATAAATCTCAACAGCAATATGTAGTATTCTGAATAAAGCGTTGGGAATGTCTCCCACTAGAGCTGTAACAATTCCAAATGTTGCTGTACAATGAATTAAATCAGAAATAATTGCGATTAACTATATAATTGTCTCTTATCTCTCTCAAATTAAAAAAAATATGTATTACTTTTTCAAACAAAATGAAAGTTTTGAATGAATCCCAGGAGACATCTTTTAGTTATATATCACTACCATGTGACCCAGATAATGGTCTAATAACACACAACCTATGAAGTAAACCATGCCTCTTTACTATCATAAAGTATTGTATTTTTTTGCTTAAACGAACATAAAATTAAGAAAAGAACATCTATCCTTATCCAACAAAACACTAATCATTACCAAAACCCCCCAGATTAAATGTATTGCGATTAAACAAAAAATTGCAATTAGACAATGATGCAATAATTGTTGCCTATCTCCCACTGTACCGGTTCCTGCTCATTCTGCACCCCTCGTCATCTTCTATCCTTTGTGCCTCTTCCTCATCCTCCTCCTCCCACAAAGCCTCAGTCTACACCCCCAGTCTACACCCCTCTACACCCCGAATTTGGTGGGCTCCTCCTGCTAAGACTGCAATTACTGGAGGAGATTAAATTAAGATGGGGGTGGGGTAGTATTGAAGTGTGTAAAACACAAACAAAACAGGCATCTGGCTGTGAAAAACAATGACATACTTTTAGATGCACATAATCCGAGTCCGAGTCTTTGATAATGTTTAAAAGTAGCTGTGTTTCTCCTTCCAACCAGAGATGTGGGCTTTTCTTTTGGCCGTGCATCTCTACCGCAGCCCTGCAAACTGGTGGCTGCTTGGTTTGTGTACAACAACCATAGCAACGCACAGAGCTGACCGTAAACTGTCACAAACTGCGGTGGAAACCCCGAGTGAGTTGCATATTCCGAATGCGCTGTATACATGTCCTAGCCTGGTTGACACTAAACCCTTCTCAGTTGTAAATGAGAGTGGGTCTGGGGAAGATTCATTCACAGCCCATTTCCAAAGGGGCGTCACCAATGGATGTCCCTCAAATGCCTCTGGGCGCAATTGGATAGTCTTTCAACCAATCAGACCAACGATCCAGGTGAGGTAGCAGCTACAGCGGCATCAACAGGTTGCTGTGCTTCGGTGGCCGTCATGTTGAATGTAAACAAGAAGCTGCTTGCCGTCACTGCACTATCGTCATCGCGTAAAGCCCGTCTCAACGGTTGTGATAGGTGCCTCGATTTTGAAAAATTGGAAATGGGCTTGAATGGGCTCTTGGCCAGACTGACTTGCAGAGCAAATCTCAAATTTGCCAGAAGTTCATCAGGGTTTTCCCAGGCTATACATGTCCATAGAATGCTTCAAAAAACCTAAATAATACAGAGTATCTCACATGTCTTAACGGGAAAATGCTATATTTAGAAAAGGCTTAATTTTGAATATCTAAACAGAATATGCTGTTTACATCACCCGTATCAAATTCGGAATAATAGTGGAATATTAGGCTACATGTACATTGCTACGTTTTGTTTTTTAAGCTGAGTTTTGAGCCAAAAGTGATCTCCGTGCACCAAGTGTATTTATCTTAACGTTAGAAGCTTAAAGAGCTTAGAGAACGAGACATCGTGACCGATAAGACCCAATCAGGAGGAGAAACGTTGGCATCAGTGCCGACCTTTGGCAACACCGATGTTGCCAAAGGTCCCCGTGTGCGGCCATGGAGACTGCAACACAACCCCGCAGATTCCAAACCAAAACGAGTCAGAAGTGTTTCCAAATAGCTCTGGTTTAGGGGCTCAGAAACACCAGAGCAGGGGGAATGAGAGGGAGAAAACACCAGAGCAGGGGGAATGAGAGGGGGAAACGCCAGAGCAGGGGGAATGAGAGGGAGAAACGCCAGCGCAGGGGGAATGAGAGGGGGAAACGCCAGAGCAGGGGGAATAAGAGGGGGAAACACCAGAGCAGGGGGAATGAGAGGGGGAAACGCCAGAGCAGGGGGAATAAGAGGGGGAAACACCAGAGCAGGGGGAATGAGAGGGGGAAACACCAGAGCAGGGAGAATGAGAGGGGCAAACGTAGCAAAAGATATTCCTTTTTTAAACCAAAACAGAGCAATGTAAATGTAGCCTTAGTTAGCATGTAAACATACTCAGTGTTCTCTTTATAGAAAGGGCATTCAATCTTCAATCGTCTTCCCTCCATCATTCCCGTCTCCTTTCCTTCCTCTCTCTTTCCCTTCTGATATCTCTGAAGGGCAGAATTTCCCCTGACTAAATGAAGGCTAAACAAACCCTTACACAATGCAGTGTTTATGAGCCGGCCCGTTAAATGTTGGATGCTCTATTTGCAACAGCAACAGAGGTCGGGGACAAAGAGCAGAGATCAGCAGAGAGAGAATACGAGGTGTTACTTCTCAGTGAGTGGCCATAAAACTGTGGCACCGGGGTCCCTCTCTTACGACCTGTGGGATTTCAAGGGGGCAGGCCAGTGTGCACGGCTGTCACGGGAGAGGGATTTATGTGACTTTTTTTGCCATTTCAAGACGAGGCTGGTGTGTGTGATTTAGGGTTTATCTGAGGTCACAGGGACCTCTCAAAGAGGATCAAGCCAGCGAACGAACCTTTTGTCTGCTGTGTTTGTTTGTGGACACAGTTGTCTGTGAGGAAACCAACAATAATTACTTCCACAGGAGACAGGATGTCTCACTAAATGGCAGAAACAGACAACAGTGTGTGCTGGAGAGCATAAACACGGCTGGGGGGAGGGTTCCGCTCAGCCAGCACAGCTTTTCAAATTTGAGTTTTTCAAATCATCTGTCTGTCTGTCTGTCTGTCCGTCATTCCATCTGTGTTTCTATTACCCTTTTTACACCCAAATTAGCGTGTATATGCAGATTTGTGTGTGTGTGTGTGTGTGTGTGTGTGTGTGTTCTCGTTTAACTGTATTCGTGGGGTCCAAAAACCAGGAGTTCAGTTACTTGTGGGGTCCGACCAGCTTTGTGGGGCCAAAATGCTGGACCCCACAAGGTTAAAGGGCTGTTTGAGGGTTAAGAGTTGGTTTTAGGATTAGGGTTAGAATTAGGTTATGGTTAGGGTGAGGGTAAGGGTTAAGGTTAGGCATTTAGTTGTGATGGTTAAGGTTAGGGTAAGGGGCTAGGGAATGCATTATGTCAATGACGGGTCCCCAAAAGATAGTGAGACGCACTATGTGTGTGTGTGTGTGTGTGTGTGTGTGTGTGTGTGTGTGTGCATTACCCAGACACATTAGGCTGACACATAGATTATGGTTCAGTACGGAGAAAATGTAATTAGCTTAGAGGTCCAATGCTGGAGGTCTCTCCACCCCCCACTGTGACCATGGGGACCCCAAATCCTTTCTGCCCCCTCCCACTGTCACATAAAATGCTTTGTACTGCAGTTTGGTCCCAGCTCAGCTCGGTTTCCCATTTGGTAACTTACATTTCTCTTTACTGAGTTATTTTTCTTTTTTTAAAAACAACTGTTAATACAGTTCTCTTCAGCTCTGCACAACCGTTAATCTTACAGATTTAAGCCTCTTTCATACATCGGTTTACTTTCACATCTGAGCTTTTTAACGTTTTACTGTAACCGAACCCTGGAGCGTTTCGTTCCGATGGTCTGGTTTGAAAGTCGACCAAACAACTGCCTGAAAACGGGGATCTCTGTTTGCTTTCAAGAGGACTAGAGTTTGTTTGCTCCGCTGGGTGACGACTCTTCAACTATTGTTTTGTTTGTTGTAGCGTGCGCGCGCCTGAGCAACCATGTGCAACTCCTGGCCAATAAGGTGGGTGGGAGGCGGCCGCAGGACGGCTACACTTCACATGAACATGCAATCAGGCACAGGCACGCAGTTGTTGTTCTCCGCAGAGTGTTTAACTATATGTGTGTAGATTATTGTCGGCTAGAAGAGATTAATGCCGATCACACGTTTCTAGTAAATATCGATCGATAATGATCGGCGGTCGATCATCCGGGGCATCCCTAAGAGTAACTGTACATGTATGTGTAGACATTTGAAAAGTCCTGTTAGCAGTTAGAACCAGCACTATTTTAGCTTTGTCTTAGTGATGCTTCACAAAGGAGACAACGAACACTTTGTTTTCCCTGTTAAACAATACCTGCACAGTAATATTTCAGCTGTGTGTGTGTGTGTGTGTGTGTGTGTGTGTGTGTGTGTGTGTGTGTGTGTGTGTGTGTGTATGTGAACTCATTTATTTACATACATTTTACATAAACACACAACAATGTCATCTCCTGTGCGCGCACACACACACACACACACACACACACACACACACACACACACACACAGCTGATAGTAGAATGTCTGTACAAGTCTCTTCAATGGACAGACAGTCCTGTCCTTCTAAAACCAAAAACAGTTTGTCTACTAAACTGACCAGTATATGTGTGTGTGTGTGTGTGTGTGTGTGTGTGTGTGTGTGTGTGTGTGTGTGTGTGTGTGTGTGTGTGTGTGTGTGTGTGTCAGATTAAAACTGCGTTGTTCCTCCGGAGTGTATAAATCTTAATGCCAGCTTGGTGTTTCAACAAAACATGTGTACTTTATAAAATACAATGTTTTTATTATAAATTAAACTCCCCAACAATATAACGGCCTACAAGTCCATCTGAAATAGACGATTAAACACTTGACTGACAACTGTTTGGATCGTTTCCAGTTTCTGAAATGTGAGAATGTTTCTACATTGAGTACTTTTACTTTTAATACTTTAAGTAAATTTTCCTGATGATACTTGCATACTTTTACTTACGTAACATTTTCAATGCAGGACTTTTACTTGTAACAGAGTATTTTTTTTTTATCAGCTAGCAGGGCAAGCTAGCTACCGACAGGATTGAGACATGGACCAGGGTAGTTGAATTTAAACCATGTCTGAGTTGAAAACGCATGTTGTTGACACGTAAGGGCCCTGTTCATGTGGCACAGACATATTAATTGCATTTTGTGTCTGTTAAGAGGCACAAAGGCACTCTAAAACTTGCCCCGACCACTGCCGTTTTAGCTCAGTGGACGCTTGTATTACGTAGCTACAACTTCTTCGTGTTGCCTGCACTGATTCGGGTTGGGTTTTTTTCTATCGAAAGTACTTGCGTAGCTATAGCGATCAAGATTAACGTAAAAATTGGCCGGAATTCTCCTTTAAGTAAAGTATCTGAATACTTCATTCACCGCTGGTTTTCAGTAGGCCTATAGATCAGAATAGGTCATAAACAGATACCAAGAGTGTGTGACGGAGGGTTGAAGCGCTGTGAGGTATGCAGACAAACACCAGGCGGGCTACATTCCTTGAATACCAGATACACTCCCTCCACCTCTTTCTACACCTGTGAAAAACAGGCTCTACAGTACAGACTGCTTGGAATAATGCTTGTCCCTAGCCAAGGAATTTGGGCCTTGGAACAAAGTGAATTTTTTCGGGCTGACTTTGCAAAGCTATGTACTGCTGTGTGTATGCATGTGTTGGGAGATTAGGTTTTGAAAGCTTCACTTGCCTCTGTCAGTATCAGTATTTACATTTTTGTTGTCTTGCAGAGAAGATCCGCGATACTTGCGCTCATATTGTTGGGCCCAACTCAAAGCCTCCTCCTCCTGGAAATGATGGAAACAGATCACAAATGCTCTTGGCCCTGCTGAACTCCCCTCTCTTGGTTTGAGGCAGAGGGAGAGGTGGGTGCGGTCCAGTTCTGGAGGGCTGGTGAAAACACTCGGGCCTATGACTTCCACCAACAGGTCTAAAATAACTTTCACTGGGTCTAACCCGTTTTTATTTCCCTCGAGTATGTTTAGTATGATTGATCAGATTGGATCACCTGGATCTGTTTTCATAACCCGGCAGCCGCTGCATTAGTACATTGTCTTGGACTGTAAGGACTTCACATTGGCTTCGTTGGCAGTAGTCTCACAGACGGTAGTGCTGTGGAGGAAGGTCTGGCTAGTCCACGCAGCATTCGAAGAAAAACATGCTCTGGTTTATTGGCATTCCTTTGAACCAATCACAATCGTCTTGGGTGGCTCTAACCCCCGGACACAATGACGGCGCCTCTGCTAAATAGCCTCGGGAAGGAACTTGTTTTGCTGGAACATCAAAAGTAGTTTTAGTCGTGCAACAAAAAACTCAGATTGGACAGATAGTCTAGCTAGCTGTCTGGATTTACCCTGCAGAGATCTGAGGAGCAGTTAACCATAGTCCTCATAAATCCACCGGAGTTTAGAACGCCAACACATAGAAAGAGGAAGGGGACGGACATCCGGCATAAAAAGAGTGACATCCGGCGGAATTTCCGGTGGCACCGGAGCAATCCCAAAGTGGGATGTCTTCGATTTAGACTACCGTGGTGGTGACTACAGATTCTTAGGCCTTGAGTTAGGCCATTAAGTCCTTGAATCTGACCCTTTGCTTTGTCATCCCCCTCTCTATCCCCTTTCTTGCCTTTAAGCTATCCTATCAATTAAAGGCCATATAAACCCCTTAAAGTTATCTTTAAAAAATGTAACTAAATAATGCCATCTCTTTGCACGTTCATGGCACAGAATTGAAGGCATAATCAGCATCTACAACTGGAGGCACGTCTCTTTGAGACTTCCGCCTGCATGCTCTCTAAATTAAAATAATAACATATTTTTTGTTAGTTAATGCAAAAAAAAAATATGTTTTAGTGTTTTACAAAAAGGTTTAGCATAATATTGTGATCTTTACCATCTTTATTAAAACGTAGGCTCTGTGTGGGAAGGACACCCCATAGTACACATTAAATGTACGGCAATGGGCAAGCACACCGCGTTATGAGGCGGTGCTGAATTCACTACGTCGGGGAGATTACAAACCAACCAAGGACTGAGCAGGAACCCAGCAGAGATCCGCCTGGGCCAGCCGACTATTTAGATTGCTGCATCTGTAAGTGAAAAAAAGGGGGTGTAAAGACACTAAACTGAACACAGTGGATTGTCCTCTGCTACACCAACAGCTGACTCACATATGCTTTATATTTGTAATTTCATACCTGCTCATCCAAAACACTTCAGCTGACACTCTTGTTTCTACATGTATTATGGAGCTTATTCATCTGAGCAAGAAACAGACACACACTGTGGTTTTATATCTGTTTTCTCCCTCCAAGGTTGGAGCACTTTGTTTTGTTCTGCTTAGTCTGTCTGACTCATTTTTTCCCCAAACAACAGACCTGCTGTCTTACCACCATGGCACACACACACACACACACACACACACACACACACACACACACACACACACACACACTGTGTGTGTGTGTGTGTGTGTGTGTGTGTGTGTGTGTGTGTGTGTGTGTGTAGTTCTGAATATCCACAGAGATGTGGCAATTTTGAGCACAGATCCCAGGAATACTTTTGCTCACAGAAATACAGAGCATTCCAGTTCTAATTCTACTAATATAGACATTTAAGTTTTTGTAAATCAAAAGAACTTTTAGAATGTCAATGTTGAGAAATGCGTTGTGTGACTTCTCTTAGTAATTGTAATTTCCCCACTGGGGATCAATAAAAAGTATAAATTATTAAATTACAAATTATTATTCTACCACTAAGGCAGCTTTTAAAAAAATTGGAGCCAGTGTTAATGTTCCAAAATGCCTATTCACTAACACTTACACTTTAATAGCAGGCAACCTTGCAACTGCTCTTTTGAGAAAAACTAATTTGCCAACAAAAGCAAAGTACAAGCCTGGAGTCTTCCCAGTTGTAGTGCATTTGAGCTGGGGCTTTTAGAGGAGGGCCCTGGTGTTGAGGTTGAAACTGAAATTGTCTGCAACACACATGCCTGGGTTACGTACTATATAGTCTATATGCACGACATTTCACTTCTGGGATTGCTCCAGTGCCGCTGGAAATTCTGCCGGCTACAGAGAAAGCAGTAAGAAGTAACCGCCGCCCAAGGATCTCATAGTGCTGTGGAGGAAGGTCTGTCTAGTCCACACAGCATTCCGGGATGGGAGAAAAACGTGCTCTGGTTTATTTGTATTTCTTTAAACCAATCACAATAATCTTTGGCGGAGCTACACTGTAAAAACGAGAACTTGAAATTGCTCATCTTACTTTGATTTTCAATAAAAAAGAACAAAAAATACATAATAGCATTGTAAACTTTGTTAAAGTAGTTACTTCAACTCACTGTTTTAAGTTTATTGTGATAAGTTGGTCTCAATTCAACATGTATGGTGGCGCCACTTTGAAATTGTAGTAATAGACTCAAATTGAGGCCAGGTCAATTACTCTGCGCATGCTCCACGCTAAAACAGGGTTTCCTGGGCAGTTCTGCAGGGGTTTTCAGTTGCCTACCTTTTCAGCCTGCTCTATGCCTTGAACATGGAGTTTCCAAAAGAACTCAAGTACACTTTTGAGGCTATTCAGCACATCTTCATGTAATTTTATGCCAGTTGCTCACAGCGTGTCAGGAGTTTGAAAACCAAGCTCTTACTCTAAGTTGTTAGCTGATCACCCTTAGAGACATTTCAAAAACTTGGTTTTAGAATTACCCACATGTTTGCACTGTTATTGGCAGCGTTTTTTGAGATGTAGGCCTGTTTTGTGATCCCTCAAAGAGAAGTACAGTCGTGTTGGAATACACCATTGTCTTGCCAATGTTTCTTGTGAATTGTGTTTTAAAAGTGGAATAACATGTTGCAGTTAAGGCAGAGTAAGTAAGCCAGTTGAAGCACTTAAGATGAAGATGAAGCACTTAAATTCAGGTTGAGAATCTTACAAGTAACGTTTTTATAACTGTTTGTTTGTTTAAAATAAACATGTTAATTGAAGTGTCTTTGTTTATCTTTACTTTATGAATTCCGTTTATTAAACGTGTCTGCTTAGAATGTAGTGTTTTGTTGCCTGGTAATTGTCATTGTTGTGCTGGTTTACATTTGTAACCATGAGTTAAGTGACTGTTACGTTTGATAAGAAGAGCTGGAGTATTGCAGCGTTAGACTTTGAGCAGTAATAGGCTTCCTTCAGCCATTAGTCTGCGGCGTGTCACTTCACTAGCAGCCCTTTTATGTCAAGTGATGCAAGATCAGTGGCTTTAGAGGGGCCCCTATTTCGCACAGGGGCTTTTTTAAAACTCAAAACTTAGTTTTTACACACAAAAGTTAAATATCTGGACAAAAGATAATTAGTTGACATGACTTTATTTTGAATTATTTAGTATGTAAAACTTAAGATGTTACGTTTGTGTATGTATGAAAGATAAATGATTTAAACAAAACATTATTAGTTGGCACAACATATGAAAGTTAATTATCTGAACAAAAGATAATTAGTTGGCATGACTTTATTTTGAATTATTTAGTATGTAAAACTTAAGATGTTAAGTTTGTGTATGTATGAAAGATAAATTATTTAAACAAAACATTATTAGTTGGCACAACATATGAAAGTTAATTATCTGAACAAAAGATAATTAGTTGACATGACTTTATTTTGAATTATTTAGTATGTAAAACTTAAGATGTTAAGTTTGTGTATGTATGAAAGATAAATTATTTAAACAAAACATTATTAGTTGGCAGAACTATTTTCAAAACGTATGAGTTTGAGTTGGCCTCAAAACTCAAAAGTCTAGTGCAGTAAGTTGCCTTGGAATTTTGAGTTTTCACAACATTTTCGTTTTTACAGTATGGCTACATTTACACTGCTACGTTTTGGTATGTAATCAGCGTTTTAAGCCAAAAAAAGATCTCCGTGTACACAACAGTTACTAAAAGTAACATGTGACTAATAGGCGACAAAGGCGGCAGAAAACACAAACTGGGAGTTACTTCAAGTTTTCTAACCAAAACAGGGGCAGCACTGTTTCCAAGGCCTAAACTTACGCTGCCATTTACAAAAGTGATGTTTTGTCACTGACAGGTTCAGATTATTATTTTAAGTATTCAGTGGCTAAACGATCACTTTTGTGAAGGTAAATACAAGCTGCACATTTGCCCTATTAACTTACATTGTAGCTTGTTTCACCTCTCCGGGAACCATCACCTTATCGTGGTGGAGAGGTTTGTGTGTCCCTATGAACTTGAGGGCTGTGTTGTCTGGAGCCTTGTGCTCCTGGTAGGGTCTCCCAAGGCAAAGTGGTCTCAGGTGAGGGGCCAGACAAAGAATGGTTCAAAAACCCTATGAGAAATCGAGGAAGGGATGGAGTGACCCTGCCCGGAGGAAGCCCGGGGCCCCCGTCTGGAGCCAGGCCCAGACGGAGGGCTCGTTGGCGAGCGTCTGGTGGCCGGGTTTGCCACGGAGCCCGGTCGGGCACAGCCCGAAAAAGCTACGTGGCATCCATCTCTCCAGCCCATGGGCCCACCACCTGTGGGAGGAACCGCTGGGGTCGGGTGCATTGCCACACGGGTGGCAGTGAAGGTCAGGGGCCTCGACGGATCAGACCCGGGCAGCAGACGCTGGCTCTGGGGACGTGGAATGTCACCTCTCTGTGGGGGAAGGAGCCGGAACTGGTGCGGGAGGTGGAGCGCTACCGGTTAGATCTGGTGGGGCTTACCTCTACGCACAGTCTCGGTTCTGGAACCGTACTCCTGGATAGGGGTTGGACTCTTTTCTTCTCCGGAGTTGCCCAGGGTGTGAGGCGCCGGGCGGGTGTGGGGATACTCACAAGCCCCCAGTTGAGCGCCGCTATGTTGGAGTTTACCCCGGTGGACGAGAGGGTCGCCTCCCTACGCCTGCGGCTGGTGGGGGGGAAAATACTGACTCTTGTTTGTGCATATGCACCAAGCAAGAGTTCGGAGTATTCAGCCTTCTTGGAGACCTTGAATGGAGTCCTGTATGGGGCTCCAGTGGGAGACTCCATCGTTCTGCTGGGGGACTTCAACGCGCACGTGGGCAATGATGGAGACACATGGAGAGGCGTGATTGGGAGGAACGGCCTCCCTGATCTAAACCAGAGTGGTTGTTTGTTGTTGGACTTCTGTGCTAGTCATGGATTGTCTATAACGAACACCATGTTCGAACATAGGGATGCTCATAAGTGTACCTGGTACCAGAGCACCCTAGGCCAAAGGTCAATGATCGATTTTATAATCGTTTCATCTGATCTGAGGCCGTATGTTTTGGACACTCGGGTGAAGAGAGGGGCGGAGCTGTCAACCGATCACCATCTGGTGGTGAGTTGGGTCAGGGGGTGGGGGAAGACTCTGGACAGACCTGGTAAGCCCAAACGGGTAGTGCGGGTAAATTGGGAACGTCTGGAGGAGGCCCCTGTCCGACAGACTTTCAACTCACACCTCCGGCGGAGCTTTTCGTGCATCCCTGTGGAGGCTGGGGGCATTGAACCCGAGTGGACAATGTTCAAAGTTTCCATTGCTGAAGCTGCGGCGAAGAGCTGTGGTCTTAGGGTCTTAGGTGCCTCAAGGGGCGGTAACCCACGAACACCGTGGTGGACACCGGTGGTCAGGGAAGCCGTCCGACTGAAGAAGGAGTCTTTCCGGGATATGTTATCCCGGAGGGCTCCGGAGGCAGTTGCAAGGTACCGAAGGGCCCGAAGGGCTGCAGCTTCTGCCGTGAAAGAGGCAAAGCAGCGTGTGTGGGAGAAGTTCGGAGAAGACATGGAGGAGGACTTTCGGTCGGCACCAAGGTGCTTCTGGAAAACCGTTCGCCACCTCAGGAGGGGGAAGCGGGGAACCATCCAAGCTGTGTACAGTAAGGACGGGACGCTGTTGACCTCAACTGAGGAGGTAATAGGGCGGTGGAAGGAGCACTTTGAGGAACTCCTAAATCCGACTAATACGCCCTCTATGGTAGAGGCAGAGCTGGAGGATGATGGGGTATTGTCGTCAATTTCCCTGGTGGAAGTTGCTGAGGTGGTTAAACAACTCCACAGTGGCAAAGCCCCAGGGATTGATGAGATCCGTCCGGAAATGCTTAAAGCTCTGGGTGTGGAGGGGTTGTCTTGGTTGACACGCCTCTTCAACATTGCGTGGAAGTCTGGGACGGTGCCTAAGGAGTGGCAGACCGGGGTGGTGGTTCCCCTTTTCAAAAAGTGGGACCAGAGGGTGGGTGCCAATTACAGGGGTATCACACTTCTCAGCCTCCCCGGTAAAGTCTACTCCAAGGTGCTGGAAAGGAGGGTTCGGTCGATAGTCGAACCTCAGGCTGAAGAGGAACAATGCGGATTCCGTCCTGGTCGTGGAACAATGGACCCGCTCTTTACTCTCGCAAGGATCCTGGAGGGAGCCTGGGAGTATGCCCAACCGGTCTACGTAAGGCGTATGACCGGGTACCCCGGGAGATACTGTGGGAGGTGCTGGGGGAGTATGGGGTGAGGGGGTCCCTTCTCAGGGCCAAGTCGGACTCGTTTCAAGTGAAAGTTGGCCTCCGCCAGGGCTGCGATTTGACACCAATTCTGTTTGTAGTATTTATGGACAAGATATCGAGGCGTAGTCGGGGTGGAGGGGGGTTGCAGTTCGGTGGGCTGGGGATCTCATCGCTGCTTTTTGCAGATGATGTGGTCCTGATGGCATCATCGGCCTGTGACCTTCAGCACTCACTGGATCGGTTCGCAGCCGAGTGTGAAGCGGCTGGGATGAGGATCAGCACCTCTAAATCGGAGGCCATGGTTCTCAGCAGGAAACCGATGGAGTGCCTTCTCCAGGTAGGGAATGAGTCCTTACCCCAAGTGAAGGAGTTCAAGTACCTTGGGGTCTTGTTCGCGAGTGAGGGGACAATGGAGCGGGAGATTGGCCGGAGAATCGGCGCAGCGGGTGCGGTATTGCATTCAATTTATCGCACCGTTGTGACAAAAAGAGAGCTGAGCCAGAAGGCAAAGCTCTCAATCTACCGGTCAGTTTTCCTTCCTACCCTCACCTATGGTCATGAAGGCTGGGTCATGACCGAAAGAACAAGATCCAGGGTACAAGCGGCCAAAATGGGTTTCCTCAGGAGGGTGGCTGGCGTCTCCCTTAGAGATAGGGTGAGAAGCTCAGTCATCCGTGAGGAGCTCAGAGTAGAGCCACTGCTCCTTTGCATTGAAAGGCGCCAGTTGAGGTGGTTCGGGCATCTGGTAAGGATGCCCCCTGGGCGCCTCCCTAGGGAGGTGTTCCAGGCACGTCCAGCTGGGAGGAGGCCTCGGGGAAGACCCAGGACTAGGTGGAGGGATTATATCTCCAACCTCGCCTGGGAACGCCTCGGGATCCCCCAGTCGGAGCTGGTTAATGTGGCTCGGGAAAGGGAAGTTTGGGGTCCCCTGCTGGAGCTGCTACCCCCGCGACCCGATACCGGATAAACGGACGAAGATGGATGGATGGATGGATGTAGCTTGTTTCACCGCTGCTGACTGCAGCAATCTCTCTTAATACTGGACCAATGTGGTTGTTGTCCCCATTAGTCACTTGGACACAAAAACATGGGAAAATAGGGTCCAGGTTGAAACAAATGGTAGTTACCCTTTAAAGTATTGAAAGTAAAAGTAAAACTCTCCGCCCATTTCAGAAAGTGTAAAGGATCCAAACAGTTGTGTGTTTAATGGTCTAATTATTTCAGCTGGACTCATAGGACGATATATTGTTGGCTAGTTTCATTTATAATAAAACATCAGATTTTATAAACTACATGTGTTTTGTGTGCAGAAATCTTGTGTGAAGTAACTAGTAACTAAAGCTGTCAGATGAATGTAGTGGAGTAAAAAGTACAATATTTCTCTCTGAAATGTAGCGGAGTAGAAGTAGAAAGTGGCATGAAAAGAAAAAAGACTCAAGTAAAGTACAAATACCTCAACATTTGGACATAATTACAGTACTGGAGTAAATGTACTTAGTTACATTCCACCACTGGTCAGCATGCATGACCATAATATAATACTCTTCACACTCAGGTTATGCATTATCATCACCATCAGCAGTTCAACCAGTCCAACTTGCATTTCAGCTGATACTAAAACAGCACTGATGTGCAGCATTTGACATCTGGAGGGATGCTGCTGCTGTATATCCAGACAGGCCGGTTTTCAACACCTGCATTTAGTTTGGGTGGGTGTGGAGCCGCAAGAGTAGAATAGTGGAGCAACCCTTTGACGTCAGTCCAGCTGCGCCTGCAGGGCTCCTCCTGACTGTGTACAGCCATGGAGTGGATGACAATAGGGAACAAGGTGAGCCTCAGAGGGTGGGCAGAGCTGTCATACCAGCATAGCCTCACCTGAGAAACTTGAATCAACTGGATCTTCTGCCTCAGGTACACATGCAGTGATACAGGCTTGGTTCGCACTTTATTTTCTGGTACATTAAAAAGACGTAATATGTGGCCAGGTTAGCTCAGTTGGTGGAGCAGGTAGGGGTTTGCTCCTTGACGCAGCGAACGCGGGCTTGGCTCCGACATGCGGCTCTTTGCTGCATGTCATTGCCCCCTCTCTCTCCCCTTTCATGTCTTCAGCTGTCCTGTGGAAATTAAGGCCTAAAATGCCCCCAAAAAAATAATCTTTAAAAATAAATTTAAAAAAAGACGTAATATGACCTACTGTCTATCAAATTAGACCATAACTAGAAATAATGTTGTTTTATAGTCAGAAAACAAACAGTTATACCCTAAATAAAGGCAAAATTATTCTTCAATTAGTACATAAATAAGATAGATATTTATAGTTATGGTCTAATTTGATACAAAGTACGGCATATTACGTCTTTTTAATGTACCGGAAAATAAAGTGTGACCCAGGCTTGTTAAAAATGTAATAAAGAGATAGTATTATCCGATGTTTATTGAGACAAAGATTTTTTTTCCAAATGTTGATTGCTCTTTTTGAAAGTCTCCTTTAACTGAATGAGACCCAAAAATGTCAACATCCCATTGACCTTTGCCTCTACCTGACAGATATTAAGAACAGAAGGAGTCATCACAAAGTTATGTCAAAATCATCCAAACTGCATTATCATGTCATCATATCATGTCAGTTGAAGCAATACGTCAACATTGTAGGGAACACCTATTCGAAGAATCCATCTACCGGCACATTCCATTATATCCTGTTTGTTTAATCGGTACAGAGGACGAAGTGTGAAACAGAGGATTTTGTTCCCTTTGCCATTGAGCTGCTGGCTGTAGCTTAATGTTCACCATACATGCATGACAGTGGTATCAGTGTTTTTATCTAACTGTTCCTTTAAGAACGGATCTGGATGCTCAGTCGGGGTCACTCCCTCACTATTCCCTATATATAGTGTTTATTAAATATTGAACTATATAGGGAACGACCAAACCAGATTTCAGACACTATCACTGAAAACATCGTAGCATCAGTAGATGCACCGGTTATTTCTGTGATGGAGGCAAGTGTGCCCAGCATCATGTAAACAAACCGATACAAAAATACTTCTAATATGTCCCTGAAACAAACTGAGCACCCAGGAGGAAAGTAAAAGGTTGTATGTATGTTGCGTGTTACATTTCCACTGTTTAGAAACTAAAGCCCGCTCCATTTTTCCTTTTCAGTTTCCACTGGTCATTCTGCTTCTTCTTCTCCGCCGGGAAAACGCGGCTGCGTTGCATTGTGGTATACGGAAGTAAAATGTAGGGTACATTATATGTGGGTATTTTATAGTGGACTATATAGTGAATGAAATTAACCGCAGAGAATTTGAACACCACTACAAAATGGCGAACACACTATATAGTGCACTGTTTCCGTGATAGGGAACGGTTTCAAACACAGCTAGGGTAATCTCAGGTCTACAAAAAACTCCCAGATGTAAAACCAGGGTCATGGGGTGCCCTGGTAGCTCACCTGACCTGGTTGAGAGTGCACTACACGTACTAAGGCTCCGTTCTTACCACAGCGACCCAGGTTTGAGTCTGACCCGCGGCCCTGTGCTTCATGTCATTCCCTCTCTCCCTCCCCTCCTTTCCTGTCTTAACCCTTGTGTTGTCTTCCTGTCGACCATGCAACTTTTTGTTTTTCTGGGTCAAAATTTCAATTTCAACGTTTTGGTCGTCTTTTTCGACACTTTTGTCGTTTTTTTGATGTTTTTTGCCATTTTTTTTAACGTCTGTCACTTTTCCCTGACAATTCTGCGCTTTATTGGAAGTTTTTGTTGTTTTTTTCCCCACATTTTTGAAGCTTTTTCTGACATTTATGTCACTTCTTTTTTTATTTATTTTTTTTTTTTTTCAAATGTTATAAATTTGAATAAAACACTGAACTGATTTATTTGACTGTGAAGAGCGTTGCATGGAACCATCCACATTACTTTTTTGACAATTTGGTTGAAAGAAAACCAAATGTTTTGATATAGAAACTTTTTGAAAATGGCCCGAGGACAACAGGAGGGTTAAGCTGTCCTGTCAAATAAAGGCCAAATAGCCCCAAAATAATCTAAAAAATGATGAAAAATCTTAAAAGAAATCAAAAAACAAAAATGCATGTACCCTTAATTAGGACATAAAACACTGGGAGTATGGCAGGCCATTTTACATTTAATAGCTAGACTGGATTCATCTAAAATTAAAATTATGACTAGTAACAATTACATTTTAGGTTACATTTACATTGCTAAGTTTTGGTTTAAAAAGGAATATCTTTTGCTACGTTTGCCCCTCTCATTCCCCCTGCTCTGGTGTTTCCCCCTCTCATTCCCCCTGCTCTGGCGTTTCCCCCTCTCAGTCCCCCTGCTCTGGCGTTTCCCCCTCTCATTCTCCCTGCTCTGGCGTTTCCCCCTCTCATTCCCCCTGCTCTGGCGTTTCCCCCTCTCAGTCCCCCTGCTCTGGCGTTTCCCCCTCTCATTCCCCCTGCTCTGGTGTTTCCGAGCCCCTAAACCGGAGATATTTGGAAACACTTCTGACCCGTTTTGGTTTGGAATCTGCGGGGTTGTGTTGCCGTCTCAACGGCCCCAAACGGAGACTTTTGGCAACACCGACACTGACGCCAACGTTTCGCCTCCTGATTGGGTCTCATCTGTCACGACGTCTCGTTCTCTGAGACTTAAAGCTACTAACGTTACCATGGCAACTACCAGCAGCGGGCGGAGTCCGATAACTACAATCAAAGTTGTAGTTATCTTGAAAAAAAAAAAAGTACTAGTAGGATTGTGGATAGCTATGCCCTTAAATAAAAATAATCTGAATATCACATTTAGCGATAGTCTCACATCCCGTTAGATGTTCCACTCACTACTTCAGGCTGCAGCCGGCGCTTGGTGTATCGTTTGTTCATGAAAATCTTGATTTGGGGACAATGACACAGCTGGTTAGCTGGCTTGTCTTGTTGATAAGCATACTGTCTAATTATATTCACTGATTGTCAACTGCACGCAATGTTATTGACTCTGAATCTTGCTAGCATAATGCTAGCAAGCTAACATCTCGTAACTGAGCCAAAAGGTTCTACGAGCTGAGCGGATTATAAAGATCTCCTGTTGCCAGTCATATCTAAGATCTGTCCAATTTACTGGAGCAGTGGACGTTTGCATTGCATAAAAACCTTATGGGATGGGAATGACTGTTCCAGGTTTAGTTAGTCAAACCCTCAGGTGTTACCAGGGAAACCGAGTTGTTGTTTGCAAAAGACTTGATAACACATGAAACTATAAATGAATGGTCTTGAAAAATGTACTTTGGCAATTGGCCATGGTATAAGTGGGTCAGTGACCTTTCAGGTATCAGGTAATTAATGGACTCCCCGTTGGGCATTAACCCTTACGTATAGAGAAAATTGCTAAATTGGCAACAACAAAAAAAAAAAGTCCCATTGAAGCATACTGCATCATGTCTGACTAATTTCTGACATATACTGGAATGTAGCACAATCCATGCAATAAAGAAGCAGTCTTCTTTTTGTTGTAATAGAATCTTGGTTTATGCAAACTCAACCATGCAGGTGAAGTGACTTCAACGCTTCAGTGTCATCATCATTACCAGAGACAAGGCGGTGTCTGTTACATCGTTCAGCTTTAGGAGGCGTTTTAATGTCAGGGCTTGCTTTCTAACATTGTTGTATTTGGTCTACACGTGCACAGACACACAAAAGGCTTGTCCACACAAAACGGCGCAAACAATACTTTGTACTAAACTATGGTGAAGTTAACTATTTGAGTAACCACTTTTTAAAGCTTTTGCAACATAAATCTGAGTGAACTAAGGAGTCCCGCGTTGTGTTCACTTTACTTGCTCCATTGTACAGTCAGATCTGTCAGGACATGAAAGCTGGAGAACTCTCCCATCTGGTGCTCCAGTGACGGGGCTGAGCAAAAAGACTACACAGGGAGGGGCTGTGTTTGCCGTTGCGTTACACCCTTCGATTAAACCACACTGGTTCCTCCAGAGTCATGATCTGCGATTAGTACCGTAATCTGTTAAACCATTAGAAGAAAACCTCCATTCTCCACTAAGGCGAACTGTCCCAGGCTTGTAACTGCTCTTAAATGCATATTGAATTGGTTGCATTGTGTAGAAGAATTGATACAACAATATTTTTTATGGCCACACTGCCATGACACAGAGCTGGATTTAAAATCAGCAAAGTATCCTTTTATGTTGCCAATGCAAAGGCCCGCTTAATGTAGACATAGTATGAGAGCAGGGGATGGGTGTGATTGTGTCATATATATACTGCCATTCACTTCTTTCCATCGTTGTGCTCCAAAACTATTGTGAAGTTGTATTTTTTCAGTGACTTGTTGGAAGATTAGTCCTCTGTTCCTTCAAACTCTTATAATCCTCCCTGCATGCATGCATGAGTTGAGAGGATATCTCTTGGTTAACATGGACGGCTGCCATATAGCAGTTACTAACTTTATGTTTTATGAAGAAATGAGAAAGTGACATTTACCTAAAAAAACATTGTATCAATTATTCTACACAATGTAACCAATTCAGGATGCATTCAAGAGCAGTTATAAGCCTTGGACTGTGGAGAGTGGAGGTTTTCTTTTAATGCTTTAGCAGATTGTGGTAACATTGGGTTTTGGATGCACCCAATTCTATTTTGGAAGGCATGTCTCATTTGAAATGGTGCGTTAAGCCAGAGCCTCCATTTAACTGGCCCGGCTTGGGTGGACGGACAGATATGTAGATACTAATCAAAAACCACAGAGCTTTCTGCAATTACTGTGCTGCCCTAAGAAGGGAAACATGGCATACACACAGAGAGACGGAGAAGAAAAGGGAAGCAAGTCAACTAATCTCTGTATGTGGATATGAGAGTAATCAAATGTAGTGACAAGATGTTTGTCTTAATGTAGAAATGGTGGCTGATTGCATTAATTGTGCCAATTGATTAAAAGTTAGGAGGCAGTAAAACTGTTACATGCAGAAGAATGTTTCTAAATGTATGATTCTTCTGCACAGGGAGCTTGACCAGAGGCAGAAAGAAGAACGGAGGCACAAAGGCAGATGGAGAGTGAAGATAAAAAGTGAAGCAGAGCCAGAGCTAGACATCTGGTTGGGTTTGGTCCTGATCCTGTGTGTGGTGAGGCCTGCTGACATCTGTACCAGGGTAACTCCAGAGAGAGATGTAGCCACAACCACAGCTAATGGGAGACAGCTGGCCACTGCTGCCCTGACTTGTGTGCTGGACTGAAACTATGTTAAAGGGTAATTTCCATGCATTGAAGTCTAAGTGATTAATGTGAACAAAAATCTTTGAAAATTGGTCCAGTATTGAGTGACACGCCGTAACCGGCATCCGCCAACCAGCCTGCAATGTCACATTACACAATTACTGTAAAGTTACATTTAAGTTTTAGTGTTCAGCTCTAAGATAGACTATTTACTTTATTTATAAAACTATTTACCCCCTACTACATAGGTTGTCTAAAATGAAGTTTTAGCATATGGGCCTACAATTACATGTACGGCGTCCTAAAGGCTTTATAAATACTTTTTATACAAGCTTTTAAAATAGCCTTATAATTGTTTGCATGATTTTATAAATAATGTTTTAGTGTTAAACATACATACACAGTGAATCCTTAGGATGAACTGTATCTGTGGATGGCTACATTAGTGACTACCTTACCTATAGGCCAGTCAGCCTATCATTTGTGGGGATTTATATTTGCTAATAATATGTTGGATTCATGTTAAGACTTTTTATTATTTGAAAAAGCTTTCCAAAAATTAACAATAATTTGGAGGCCCCCCTTCCTTGACTCTGAGGACCCTTTAGGGGTCCCAGATCCCCTGTTCAAGATCCCTGGTTTATGGCATTTCCTCTGTAACTGGGACGAAGAGCAAATGATGTTTGACCATGTATCCTGCTAATTTAAATAGCTCATGTTACTGTATTGTGTCAACAGTTAACTTCATTTAATATTGTATGTGGTACGGTGTTTTCTTTTGCTGGGTGCAAATGTTTCACCAAAACAAGTTCCTTCCCGAGACTATTTTGCAGAGCCACTGGCGCTGCGTCCGGAGCTCAGATGATTGTGATTGGCTTACTGTTAAGAATGTATCTGTGGTGTAGCCAGACTTATGTGGAGATAAGTCTAGCAATGTGAGACTATTGCAAACTAAACCCCAAAAAAAGCAGATCATCTAAGAAAGTGAAAGATTTAATGAAAAGATGGTAATTTAATCAAGCCTGAGTAAATTGAAGTGGGCTCTCGCTGGCTAAAGACTTTTCATGGGGAGGGTGTTCCTGTCCATTCTGCTGACTCAATAATTCCTGCTACTTACTCATTGCTCCAACAGCTGAGTCGCAGCAGGAGGGAGCCTCCAATAAGGGATAATTGGATTGACTGCACAGTAGGCTAAGTGGGCCCAGGAGGGTTGGACCAGTGAGTGAAAGACTCTAGGGAGATGGGACAGAGCAGTCCACAAACCAACGAGTGATGTCACTGATGCTACATCCATTCTGTTTTTTACAGTCTATGGTCTAATTTGATAAATGTTACCTCTAACTGAAGGCTTCACACGAGTGTTGAAATCAGAGGTCATACGGTAATGTGGTCATTTTGTCAAACAATTATACACTTCTACTAAAAATTTAACAAGCAGAATAAATTAACATGAAATTAAATAAAGTATCTTCAAATAATGTTTCATATAAACAATGTATACATTTGAAATTGTTGTGTATGAACTCAACCCATGCAAAAAAAAAAATCAATTTGAGATTTGGATGAAACAAACAGATGTTGCATGTAAAATGCCAGATGTAACTTGACTAGTGTCATATTTAGCATAAAAGCACGCGTATGGCTTTGGTGTAAATTGGACGTGGGGATTAGACTGTAGGTTTTAGCATATGGCAACTGGTAGAAGTGACTGGTGGGGGTTGGGCGGTGATCTGACCTTCAGTACCTCCAGCTCTGAGGCTGGGAGGAGTGTGGACGCCAGGCAAAACTAAATATTTGTTTTTGCCGAAACGTAGTAGTATAGATGTATCTTTATCGAAAACAAATCCCATGAAAAGACCAAAATCAACAATGTGTTAAGGGGCCAGTATCGGCTGCATGCGTCTGTCTCAGGCGAGCGGGCAGCTTTTTTCAACTGCAACTCCGCTGAACATCCAGGCACTTTCGCCACTGTGCAAACTTCGCAAATACAGCTGTTCTCATAGCGAATGAATTGACAGCCCGTTCTCACTCCCAAGTCGTATAAAACCAATGCTTGGTCAGTGTCTTTCAGCATCAGATACCACGCAAATATCCCCTTTTAGCGTTTGTACGGAACGCACCGGGAAGAGCAGCAGCTCGACCACAGCACTGTAAGATGACGTAGTATTAAGAGAGACAACGGTAGTGAGTAGCATGAAAGACCAAAAGCCGTGTAAGGAAGTTGTTTGGGGTGGTGGATGGATCAAACATCACAGGACTTTCACCCAGGAGACTGTGTCACTGAAACGTACATTTTGTAACCCCACCCACCATCTTTTCCCAGACCTAGCTGTCCCGTTCTTGTGCCGCATGTCAGTTAAACGTTTGTCCCGACCCAGAGCGTCAAATAGTGACGCCAACAGTTCCAACCAATTGGGCTGTAACATTCCTTTGTGATCTCCACTGGCTGGATTCCAGATGGTCACCATTATAACATTATATCAACAAGCCTTATATTAACAACAATACAAGTTCCAGTGTGCAGTTAAGTGTTAGTTACCTGCCATCGTGAACTACAATCCATATTTTGTATGATTACTGCAGAATAACATTTACATTTTGGATATTAGGCGTTGTTGTCTTGACCCAACATAGGGATGCCTAATACATCTTTAAGGTCACAGGAGGTTTCTTAAATGGATATTGTAAAATAAGTTGGATACCTTTTTGGCATACTGGTTTACTATGGCTCTCTCTCAGTGTATAGTGTGCCACTATTATTGATTTCTATTCTGTGTGTTTGAGTGTGCGCGCCTGCCTGCCTGTCTGTGTGTACAGTATGTTCGTTTGAAGTCTACCTTGCCCACACCTTGCTTTCATTTCTCCTTCAAATATTCATGAAAGACCAAACCTCTCATATTTGATTCATGCTACTCTGCACTTATAACAAATATTATCCTAACTCCACACATTTTTCCAGAACTTTCAACCAGTTCAAGTAGTCAAAAGCTCTTGAAAAGGCCAACAAGTGGGCTTTGAGTCCGTTTTTTTGTCACAACTACATTTTCAAAAGGTCATGAATTAACTATATATACACATACATATATATATATATATATATATATATATATATATATATATATATATATATATATATATATATATATATATATATATATATATATATATATATATATATATATATAGCGCTACAGATGGAACCAAGTGGGAACCAATGAGCTTGAAGTTCAGAGCCACAGACAGGGTGGTAGGCCAAGAAATATTTAGCAACGGACCAGCTGATTTTTTGTTTTGGCCTTATTTTTCATAGGAGTTGTTAACAATAAGAAATATTTAGAGTAACATCAGAAACAGTACTCAGTTGGTCATTACTCTAAGTAGTAGGCTACCTGTGAGTACTGGCCCAATTCAAGCACTGATTGTATTACATTGCAATGTGCTCAGTCAGTGGTGGGGATCAAACTTAAAAAAAAAAAATATATATAACTTGCATGTTGTAATCGAAGACATTTTTGAGAAGCTCAAATTTACCAAAGAGTTGATTCAACACCTTCCACACAGTCTCAACATTAGAAGCTTCACAAAGACCTGATGTATTTGATGGCCACTGGATTTCAAGTTATTGGGCAGGGAATGTATTTTCACTTATTTTGTACAGCTGTATACAGTATGTTAGTATCAATCATTCACCAGTTCATCGTTTCCAGATAACAGCAGCTGTGTATGCTGTGGGAGCACTGCTGATGTGTTTAAAGGAATGTTCTGACAACACTGGATGGATCATTAGTATGAACCTGTCAGACATGATTACCTTCTCCCATTCCCCCTAATGCACTTTGAATCATCTACAACTCAGGTTAGTCAAATTATCAGCTGTCTTAAGTCAATGTGTAATGAATAAGGCACATAAAATAACAGACCTGTTTCAAGCAAATAATGCCAAAGTTGTTCAATAATTTATTCATGTTGGCATTCTACAAAACACAATATATTCGATATATAAAAAAAATAATGTTTGAACTAACCAACAAACATCCAGCCAACCCTGGAATACACCTAACTGTGACAAGCAAACAACTTTAGTAAGGAGTGAAAAACTATCTAAACTTGTATTGTTGGATTGTGCAGCCTCAGTGCATACTGTAAGTGTGCAAATGTCACATCGGTGGCACGTGTTAACTGCTGTGCCAACTGAACATTGGGCAGTTTCTAACCCAGAATAATCTTAACAGATATCTTTTGATCAACAAAAGTGTTGTCTTAATATCCCCAAAGAGGTATTTGGGTGAAAACAAAGATTTGGAGTAAAGTGTGACATTGAAACTTGAAAGGAACAGGAACTTTGCTCAGGCCAGGCCTGCAGGGTTCTGTTGGCACCACAGTACTGTTTCAAAATATCCTTCAATATTGATGTTACTGCATCATTGAGTGTTCATTCATATATTGCACAGGTTTTCCTCCGTTGCCCCCTCTGGGGCATTTAGTCTCTCTGCCACGCTGCTTTAAAGATGGGACATAGTGAGAGGGAGGAGTGCTCAAGAGCAGACACAATCCCAAAGGAAGCAGATGTCCAAATGTTTATACGGTGAAGGAAGGTGTTACCATTTGGAACAGACTTGAGAGCCAAAGTTTGCAACTTGTCTGGAGGACTGACAGCTTCCCTCTGGTTTCACCGACTGAAGTGTCTCAGACGTGTCTGCTGAGGAGGTCCTCAGACAAGTAGTGGTTCAAAAAGTAACATTTGTCCCCAAGCACCGCAGCGATCTTGCCGCCTCATCTCTTCTTCTTGCTGTGTCGGAGCGTCTTCTTCCTCTTCAGGATCATGTCGTAAAGTTTCTCCAGGCCGGGCTGCAGGCCCTGACCATCCAGCGCCGAGCAGCCCTGTGTATGGTGCAGCGTGGACGAGCTCAGCTCATGGAGAGCCAGAACCTTCTCCACCTGAAACACAGGAGGCACAAGACAAGGACGTCAGTCACAACTAGAGGTCCCATTCACTGAATATTTCCCCTCATCAGGGGAACAATCTGAAGGCCATCTGTCAGTTTGACAGATTAGAACACTGAGGGTGATTACCTTACTATAATAATTTAGCACGTTTGTAACCGGTATGAACAAATTCACTCTCTGCTCCGTGCATGTTTGTGGAGAGGCTACAGACAGGCAACATTAAACATGTGTGCTATGCAGTTTGCGGAGCAGCAACACTGGCTACACCAGGCGTGAGGGAAGCGCAATAGTGGTCCATATGCGCCATGGAGGTCCGCTCTACAAGCGTAAAACTAGGCCAGTTTCCTTTTATATTTTTTTAGGGTGAAACACGAGAGCAGAGGATATTAACGATGGCGTGAAGTTTATCTGCAGCGTTCATAATTTGGCAGCAGCGGTGCACGTTCATACCACTGAAAAATGTCATGGCAGTCGAGTGTCTGAAGTTTCTTTAAAAAAGACAGATAATTGTTATGTTGTTGATAAACAAAGTGGAAAAAGAGGGATTGATGCGATGGAGGATGAAGGATAAGCATCTAATAATGATAATAGCACACTGTTTAGACACAATGGCAGCAGTGTTTAAAGGGGCCGCTGCTGTCACTGCGGGAAAAAGTATTAATCTGCTTTGTGTGGCGTTGACACAAAAGTGACCACACGGTCGGCTAATCTACAAGTTTGTTCTGTTTATGTTGATTATTACAAAAATTAAAATGAATGAGCAATTTCAAAAATGAAATACATCTTATCATCATTAAAACTGAAACTTACAGGTAATAAAAGATGATAGAAATTTGTTTGGTCCATTATTGGTTTTGTTCAATAAAGCTACAGTATTCTTTATAAATTCATCGTGGTATATAAATCAAGCGGTCACGGCAGCTCGAGACATGGGCACACAACAGCATTCGAGTCAGGACGATTCAGAAAAGTATCATTTGAGTTTTACCCAGGAAATCCAACCCAGTACTGTGCCAAGTTCCATGTGTAAAATCAGCTATGGATAATATATCTATGTGACTAGCCATTTGTTGTTATTTCGGTAAAAGCCATTAACACCGTGACGTAAAACTATGAATCCATTTTCTTGAAATTCTGCAACTGGTGGGTCGGTCTACGTAGGTTAGTCTACTTTTGTAGACTAAAGCAATACTTTTTTTTGGCAGTTTGCAGATGATCTGTATCAGCGTTTTATTTGCCTGATAACCGATCAAATTAATTAATTAAAAAATGGTCTACTTCGGCTCGGCTACAGCTCTGTGACTGTCCACCTGCTTCAGTTTCACTCACCACTGACTCTGACTTAACCAACCCCCCCCCCATGACTCTCTCTTACTGGGTATCATGTTGAAAGTTTCTCATTTATTAAATAATTGCTTAAAGCATTTCAAGTTTTGTTTTTGAGTGTGTAACATTCCAAACATTCCACTCATATCGGTTACATTCACTACTAATAATCTGTATCGGCCTTGAACAGTATTGGTCCATCCCTAATAGTGAATCTTACAGTTGATAACCCCAAAACATTCAGTTCACAGTGATATAATATAAGCAGCAAATCCTTTGATTGGAGAAGCTAGAAGCGCAGATTTGGCATTTTAACTTGAATGGTCAATCAACTAACAAAATTGTTGCCAATATATATTTTTTTTTTCTGTCAACCGATTCGTTATTTTACCTGAGAAATCAGCTCGACGCAACAACACCAACCATTCGTGTAACAATAATTACCTCTGAAGCTGACATGGCTCCATCCAGGTCCTGTTTGTTTGCCAGAACCAGCACGGGCACCCCCTGGTTCTCCGCCGAGCGGCTGATCCGATGGAGCTCCACCTTGGCCTCCTCCATGCGCTCTGCCTCGGCTGCGTCCACCACGAACACCAGTCCGTCGGTCCTCCGGGTGTACGACTTCCAGAGGGGCCGAAGTTTGTCCTGGCCGCCGACATCCCACACCTGGAACGTGGTGGTGTGTGTTTTCGAGTTGCCCATGGGCACCTTAATCCGCTCCATATTAAAGCCTTTGGTGGGGATTGTCTCGACAAACTCCCGTAGCTTGAGTCTGTAGAGGAGGGAGGTTTTCCCTGCAGAGTCCAAACCAATTACCACGACGTGGAGAGACTGGAAGCTAGGGGCAATTTCTGTTAACTGGTTCCCCATGTTTAGGTCCTGTTAAGTGGGTATTCCTTCTAAATATTTAAAAAGGACTAAATTATGTCCTTTGGTTTGGTTCAGTTGAACTCCCACTATCTCACAAAAAAAAGTGTGTCCGGAGCAGAGGAGGAGCCGGTTTGGCTGGAGAGCAGTTCACACTCCTGGCCTCACTTCTAAGGCTGGTGCGGATGTAGTCACTGAGGGCACTGGAGAAAAAAGGGCGAGGAAAACATGAGTCAGATATTTTAACAAGGGCACTGGGCTGACAGTAATTAGACTAACGTTAGCTGAGATTTACGCTGCGTTTTTTTTTTTTAACTTTTAACTTAGAAAGACATGCATGTAGGTTTTGTATAGGCTACAGAGTTAACCAGTAATATAAATTCCGTGCAACAATTGTTTCTATTAAACTATATACTTGGTTTTGTGTAAAAACAGCAGGTTACACTTTTTTTAGAAAGCTTTTGTTCTGACAGACTGCACAGTGAATTGGTGAGCCATTGTATTGGTTTGCAAATCAGAAGGCATTGTCAGGAGCTGCGGTGTTTTTCTGTTTCTAGCTTTCCCTGCACATAACTGGAAAAACAGCATACAGCGGCAGAGAAATCCAGCGTTGCCTGTTCAGGCTTTTGGTAGCGCCAACTAATGCTAAGTAACGTTAAATAACATTTATGCTTGTAATTCGGTTAAAAACACGGCCTCAAACACGGGCGAAAGGAAAACTGATAAAGAGACAATTGTAGTTAAACAAGTTACAATTTAGTTACGAAGTTAAAATTCATAAAAACATTTTTTTTAAGTAGCTAGCTAGATTATCCTTCTCTTTACAGTGTGCTTCGCGGCGGAAGGACAAGGAATGTTGTCGCTTGTCTACCGCTCTCCAACAAAGTCAACACACGCAACGTTAGGGTCATTAGACGTTGGTGTAAAAAATGTAATATATATCTCACCTCTCGAAACTTCCAAGCTCCCTAAACTAGTGAACATTGTTGCAGTACGACGAATTTGCGAACATTATCCAGGTTTTAACGCCCAAATAATCCCGATAATCGTTTCCAAAGCCCGGTTCGTGTAACTATGGCGTTGGTCCGTCCGACGACGACTGGCAACAGGAGAGAGGTGCAGGCAGCGCTGGGAAAAGCACGAGCAACCCCCGCTGCTGACGTAACAGCAGCAGGCTGGACCACGGTGGGCGGGGCGGAGAGAGGACTGGGGCAATGGAAGACGCATCCCTAATCTGTAGTATTACAGTAGTACTTTCCCTGTGACTGTGGGTTCATAATTTTCTGTACAGGGTTGAATCCGTTTATGGTTGAATGTTTTCAGACTTGTGTTATCATAGCTATGTTTATGCTGCGGTGGAAGAAGTAAGCCTATTCATACCTTTTGAGGAAAACTAACAATGCCATAGTAAAAAAAAATACTCAATTACAAGTAAGTTAAGAGTAGCCTATCAAATTAAAAATGAATACATTTAAACTTTTTTTACATACTGTTGGGCAGTTTTATATGCTACAATGACACTAGCCAATAACACTAGCAATATAACACTAGCCAAGTGAATTGTACCAATTTACTTGGCTAGTGTTATATTGCTTTAAAGGAACACGCCAACTTATTGGGACTTTAGCTTATTCACAGTAACCCCCAGAGTTAGACAAGTCGATACATAGCCTACCCTTCTCATCTCTGTGCGTGTTGTAACTCTGTCTGACACGCCCAGCGCTAGCTAAGCCTACCACAGATCCTGGAGGTGACCAGTTCCAACTAGCCTACTGCTCCGAATAAGTGACAAAATAACGCCAACATGTTCCTATTTACATGTTGTGATTTGTATAGTCACAGTGTGCACAAATAACAAGGTCATATGAGACACAGCTGTCTTCTAACCGTAAACAAACTGGGAACTATATTCTCCGAAAGGCGAAGCATTGCTACTTCTGCTACTTGGGCGGAGTGATTTGCTAGCAGCACCTGAAGCCCTGTGGTGAGGAGCAGAGAGTTTGCCTGGAGTTCGCTCAGAGTTGGAGTAATAGAGTCAACAATTACTAGATAGTAAAAGCATAGTGACCTTGTTATTTGTACATGCTGTGACTATACAAATCACAACATGTAAACAGGAACATGTTGGCGTTATTTTGTCACGTATTGGGAGCAGTAGGCTATTTGGAACCAGTTACCTCCAGGATCTGTGCTAGGCTTAGCTAGCGCTGGGGGCGTCAGACAGAGTTACAACACGCACAGAGATGAAAAGGGTATATATCGACTTATCTAACTCTGGGGGATACGGTGAATAAGCTAAAGTCCCAAAAAGTCAGCGTGTTCCTTTAAGATATTGAGGAGAGAGTGTTTCAGTTTTTCTGTTAGTCAAATAAAATGTTAATGATGCTGAAGAGGGCCTTGCTTTAAAAAAAAAAAGGTGAAACCGAACCGTTCAGCCCCTCTCCCCTTGCCAAGCCGGAGTGAAACCGAAACTTCCAGGTTTTTGTTCTGTTGTGAGAAAATCTCATTCGAAATCCCAGTGATGTTTGTAATAATGCAATTTTGGAACATGTCCTCACCCATCATTATGACGTGTTTTGTTATGTGTTTCTCAATAAAGAATATATTAATATTCAATATTTCAGTTTTGACTGGCCTTTAATGAGCACAATTTCCCAGAAGCCCTTCAGGCTGAATGTCACAGCTTTACAGAAGAGTGATTTCATAAAACATTCATGGTTGCGGGGCTGTGGCGATTTCAGACATGTCTTAAAAGGTAACTACAGTTTTTTTCAACCTATTTTTCTATGTTTTTGTGTCTAAGTGACTGATGGGAACAACAATCATTGACATTGGTCCAGTATTAAGCAAGGTCACTGCAGTCGGCAGCGGCGAAACAAGCTACAATGTAAGTTAATAGGGCAGTTGTGCAGCTTGTATTTACCTTCACAAAAGTGCTTGTTTTGCCACTGAGAGACACAGATTAATATTCTAAATGTGTGACAACATTATGGAAAGGATTTCTAAGGAGGTCGACCTTTCTGTTAAAGTGTAAGATCCTTTTTTTAAACATAAAAACATCCGCTCAATTGCATTTGCTAAAGCCACCAGACTCCATGTAAATAAACAGTGATTTTAGCATCGTAAAACACACTTCATTCAAAGCTGACAGAAACAAAATAAAACTATGAAAAGCCGTTTTGGGTCGTCTTTCCACTTTTCCAACCATCACAACTCTAGTTTTGTTTGAAATAAACACATAGTTTTAGAAAATATGCTGGCTCTATACACGCTAAAAGTATTGTTTTTTCAAATGGACTCTGGTGGGTTTAGCGCTAGTGACCTCAGAGCTGTTTCTGGTTAAACAGAAAGTTCTCAAAGAGGTATTAAAAAGGTCTGTAGGGATCCTTCCCATAATGTTGTCAGACACTTAGAATAATAATCTGGGTCTGTCAGCGGCAAAACAAGCACTTTTAGTGGACCAAATTGACGATGCACATTTTCCTCATAGGGTTACATTGCAGCCCAGTCTGTGGCTGCTGGTTACAGTATTCACGCTTAATACTGGATCAATTTCAAAGATTGTTGTCAGTCACTTACACACAAACACATAGGAAAATAGGGTCCAGGTTGAAAAAAAGTTACCCTTTAATAGCAGACAGAGAGGACTAAAGGCTGTACAAGTTAATAAAAGATTACTTTAGAAGAGAGTGTTGGGGAATCGTATGGATATGGACAAAACCCATTTTCGATGATGTAAGTACCTGTGCTGATCGCAAAGTACTCTTTATTACAGTAAAATCCCAAAGATTGAAACTTGTAATAGCAACTGCTGTAGTGGAGCTGATTTATTTGAACCCCAGGCAGGAACACAGATCGCAGCTAGTGGAACAGAGGCTAGTCCGGACGTGATGTCATGATTCTTACATTTTGTACAGTCCCTAAGAAGCAGTGGTGGAATGTAACTAAGTACATTTACTCAAGTACTGTACTTAAGTAGCCTACAAATGTTGAGGTACTTGTACTTTACTTGAGTTTTTTCTTTTCATGCCACTTTCTACTTCTACTCTGCTACATTTCAGAGAGAAATATTGTGCTTTTTACTCCACTACTTTCATCTGACAGCTTTAGTTACTAGTTACTTTACACATTAAGATTTCTGCACACAAAACACATGTAGTTTATAAAATCTGATGTTTTATTATAAATGAAACTAGCCAACAATATAACGGCCTACAAGTCCAGCTGAAATGATTAGACCATTAAAACTGTTTGGATCCTTTACACTTTCTAAAATGGGAGTAGAGTTCTTCACTTTTAATACTTTAAGTACATTTTCCTGATGATACTTACACACTTTTACTAACATTTTCAATGCAGGACTTTAATTTGTAACAGAGTATTTTTACAGTCTGGTATTAGTACTTTTACTGAAGTAAAGGATCTGAATACTTCTTTCTCCACTGCTAAGAAGAAACTGCATCAACAGCAGCTGTACAACAAGCAAAAATGAACAATTATGCAAGCAACATTGTTTTTTCACCTCAGAGTCAGACGTGTCCAAATGAAAGGCACTACAATGGCCACTGAAAGAATTGTATCTAGTGCCGACAGGTCATCATGGGTCAGAATGAGCCATCTATGACATAATGGGTCCGCTGATTTGCATGATAATGGTCTATGTTCTTTCCTGATACTCAACACTCATTATGTTAATGATGTGGGTGAGTGTGTGTGTGTGTGTGTGTGTGTGTGTGTGTGTGTGTGTGTGTGTGTTGAACAACTGACCTATTGACTGACTGACTGGAGCCAGGCTGACTGACTGCTTGTTGAGCACGGTGAAATCATGCATAGAAGTGTTTTGGGAGGACACCAAAAAATATTCACAACAGACACAATTGTATTGAATCATTTTGCTGGCGCAGTGTGATCCTGCTGCACTCAGACAAGTAGCAGCTACAATGTTCATGATTTTAATGGGATGTCGCTGGTGTCAGACCATTTGAAGATTCTGATGTAAAATGTATTATATCAGCAACATGGAAGATCAGATGCTGGTGCTCTCTCTCTCTCTCTCATGATTCAGTCCCATACTGAATTTTGCACGCCCAATTTTTCAGTTTTTTATCTGTTAAAACAGTTTGAAATATCCAATAAATTTCGTTCCACTTCATGATTGTGTCCCACTTGTTGTTGATTCTTCACAAAAAATTACAGTTTTATATCTTTATGTTTGAAGCCTGAAATGTGGCAAAAGGTCGAAAAGTTCAAGGGGGCCGAATACTTTCGCAAGGCACTGTAGTATAGTACAGTATATGTAATAAACTGTCCTGTGAGAGGCAGCAATTTGCTGCTGTAGAATCATTACCCAGCACGAAATAAGCATTTACATTCAGGTTAGAGCCAGGCATTGTTAAATTGTTTCAGAATAAAGCTCCAGACTCATGAAAACCTGCTCAGACACTCTTCTGTTGGTCAACCAGACTGAAGCCATCTTCTCTCACTATTGTCTTAAGTCTTAGTTTGGAAAGTAGATCATCCTGAATTAACAACCTTTGTAGGTCAAATGAGAGGGGCCTTCTCTTCCTTATCCAGAAGTGGTGAATTAGCTAAACTGATCCCAGCTCCGTCAGCCACACTGGCACCCATTCCTCATGGCACAGGGTGGCAGTGCCTTCTGCTGTCCGCAGGAGGAATGGCAGCCCTGATGGACCATCAAACCGGACCAAGGTTAGTGTAAAGGGAAAACACGTGGTGTGACCTGTAATATTTACACATATCTCCACTTTATGTATGTGTTTTGAACGATTCAAA
>CM042325.1:28180419-28280419 GCA_023566125.1 Zingel zingel
CACACAAACAGACGCAAACTCACAGGCAAAACACAAGACGATCTGACAACACACAAAGGAAACACAGGGGCTAAATAAACTAGGTAACGAGAAGACACAAGACAGGTGACCCCATGGCTGGGGAACAGGTGGAGCACATCAGACAATCACACAGGCGGGAAAACAAAGGAAGTAAAACTAGACATGACAAGACAGAAAGCAGAATATCAAAATAAAACAGGAAACAGAACATAAACAGGGAGATGCACAACAGGGAACAGAAAAATGCACAACAAAATATACACAGACCACAATACACAACACAGGAAACATTTACAAGACAGGGAACAGAAAAATACAGAATAAATATACAAAAACAGGAAACATACAACAACACAACTGCCGGACTCTTTCAAATACATGTACTCCCTGTCTCCGCCGATCACTTGATAGCATTGGTCAGCTGTCAGCTTACGCCAGCTAGCTTCTGTTAGCTTCCACCGACTGACGGCTCGTCCAGCACATCTGTTCGCTGTAAAGCTCTTTTAGCCATGTTTCCCGGCTCAACACTAAGTTAGTGTGGGCCACTACCTCTTTGCTAGTTCGCCCCCACACATCCAAAATTCTTGCAGGCTCTTTGGTGGAACTCTGCTTTGAATGAAGTTACATCGTGACAAATTAATGGACCACTTGAGTGATATGAAGACATGAATCAGAGGCACAAAAAAACGTTGACAGCAGTGACCGGTCATTATGTTTACCAATACCCCCGACCCGTGATTTGCATGATTTACGAGAGCTTCATTTTCAGGTCGAAAAAGCCGGATTTCCGGATTTATCCGGAAGAATCACACCCCTGGGCTTCGCTCCCACCTTCGACCTGCAGTCGGAGTTCCGGCAGGAGGCTGAGAGCTCCATACCTGACAGCCACATCTTATTTACGCAAAGCACTTTGTGATTTTTTTCTGTTGTAAGTGCTCTATAAATAAATATTACTTACTACTTACCTTCAGCCAGTCCCCGGGGATATTGTGTCTCTAGATTTGTGCCAGCCATATCAGTTTCAGCAGCGTCCCCAGACAGACAAATGGACAGAAATAGGTGTATGCGTCCTGAGCCTCACTCTAGACAGTGTAACACAAACTCAGCGCTTCACTTTACATTAACTGCGTCGGGCTTAGGTTGGGTTCGGAATCAGATATTAAAACAGAATGCATGTCACATTCAGTTGTGGCCCAAGCCTCCAGTTCACTCTGCCGTCACTCCCATCATGCTCCGGTTCCAACTGGCTCCTCCCACAGAACGTCATCCTCACTGCCAGGTGGCTCGCTATTTGGTGCCATCTGCTGTTGTGAATGTACAGTATGTCAACGTTCAAAAGTCTAGACTAGTTTTATATTCTGGCCAATACGGTATTAAGGTACTGTTTGAGAGATTGTGTGTAGCCTTGACCAACTGCCACTTTGCTCGTTTTCAAGCCATGATGTCTCTCTTTCTCATGGGTGGGCCAAATTCTCTGGGCGGGCAAAGCAGAGAAAGGGGAGGTAACCTTTCCCCTTATGACGTCATAAGGAGAAGAGTCCAGATCGGCCCATCTGAGCTTTCATTTTTTCAAAGGCAGAGCAGGATACCCAGAGCTTGGTTTACATCTATCGCCATTTCTAGCCACTGGGGGACCATAGGCAGGCTGGGGGAACTCATATTAATGTTAAAAAAAACTCATAAAAGTCAAATTTTCATGCCATGGGACCTTTAAAATATGTGTTCTGGTTTGTGGATATTGTGTTAGCTTCTGATGTGATAACATCACAAGAAAGTTATAAACCAGGTAGCTAAAATCAAAGCACAACTTGCACGCTGTTATTGGCTGGGGGTTACACACCCACCAGGGGCCCAAAGGATCTATGCTGACGCCCAGAAACGTCCCGCACACAGCGAAATATTAAGAGAGACTCCAGGCAGAAGGAAGGGTCTCTGCAGATACAGATACCACCATACACTTCTAGTGGCTCATAATAAGTGATGATTGAGAGGGATTTCTTTTGTATTAGTCTACACATTGTTTTTCAGTAAAATACGGCACATATTTTACCTTTAACTGTGTTCTTTTCCGTTGCTTTCGCTGTATTTGGAGTGTTTAGTTTACCCTCTCCTTTACAGCTGTTGCAGAAGAGTTCTGAGACCAGCTGCAATGCAACCGGATCAATCACAACACAAGAACAAACAGGTATCATTATTCTAAACATGGATATATTCAGAACTAGCAGTATCACAATTCTCCAAATCCACGATTCAAATTGACTTTCGATTTAAACTTTTTTTTTTCAGCACTGACTGCTATGCCATAGACTAAGGAGTCTTGATTCGTAAAGATCAACAGATCATTGGTTTTATGCCCTAAAATTTCATTTCTATTTTCTAATTCTTATTTCAAAAGATAGGCTACATGGGATATAACCACCACATTTTTTTGGTGATGTAGGGTAAATCCAGACAGCTACCTAGACTATCTGTCCAATCTGAGTTTCTGTTGCACGACTAAAACTACTTTTGAACGTACACGTTACACCAAAACAAGTTCCTTCCAGAGGCTATTTTGCAGAGGCACCGTGGCTCCATCTGGCGCTTAGCACCACCCAAGACGATTGTGATTGGTTTAAAGAAATGGCAATAAACCAGAGCACGTTGTTCTCCTATCCCAGTCCTGTGTGGACTAGCCAGACCTTCCTCCGCAGCGCTGTGGAGGAAGGTCTGGCAATGCGAGACTTTATATGCCCAGTTCAATTGATCTTTGGGGGGGAAATGCTCCAAATGTGCCATGTGTGAAAACACCCTGAGTCCAATATTCTCACTCATTTTAGCTCTGGAGCATTCTCCACCAACCAGTCTCTCCACTGTGCTCCACTATGTTCAACAGTTAGTTTTGCCTGTCTGTTTGCTGCTGAGCTCGGCTTTAACATACAGTGCCTTGCGAAAGTATTCGGCCCCCTTGAACTTTTCGACCTTTTGCCACATTTCAGGCTTCAAACATAAAGATATAAAACTGTAATTTTTTTGTGAAGAATCAACAACAAGTGGGACACAATCATGAAGTGGAACGAAATTTATTGGATATTTCAAACTGTTTTAACAGATAAAAAACTGAAAAATTGGGCGTGCAAAATTATTCAGCCCCCTTAAGTTAATACTTTGTAGCGCCACCTTTTGCTGCGATTACAGCTGTAAGTCGCTTGGGGTATGTCTCTATCAGTTTTGCACATCGAGAGACTGAAATATTTGCCCATTCCTCCTTGCAAAACAGCTCGAGCTCAGTGAGGTTGGATGAAGAACGTTTGTGAACAGCAGTTTTCAGTTCTTTCCACAGATTCTCGATTGGATTCAGGTCTGGACTTTGACTTGGCCATTCTAACACCTGGATATGTTTATTTGTGAACCATTGTAGATTTTGCTTTGTTTTGGATCATTGTCTTGTTGGAAGACAAATCTCCGTCCCAGTCTCAGGTCTTTTGCAGACTCCATCAGGTTTTCTTCCAGAATGGTCCTGTATTTGGCTCCATCCATCTTCCCATCAATTTGAACCATCTTCCCTGTCCCTGCTGAAGAAAAGCAGGCCCAAACCATGATGCTGCCACCACCATGTTTGACAGTGGGGATGGTGTGTTCAAGGTGATGAGCTGTGTTGCTTTTACGCCAAACATAACGTTTTGCATTGTTGCCAAAAAGTTCGATTTTGGTTTCATCTGACCAGAGCACCTTCTTCCACGTTTGGTGGGTCTCCCAGGTGGCTTGTGGCAAACTTTAAACACTTTTTATGGATATCTTTTAAAAAATGGCTTTCTTCTTGCCACTCTTCCATAAAGGCCAGATTTGTGCAGTATACGACTGATTGTTGTCCTATGGACAGAGTCTTCCACCTCAGCTGTAGATCTCTGCAGTTCATCCAGAGTGATCATGGGCCTCTTGGCTGCATCTCTGATCAGTCTTCTCCTTGTATGAGCTGAAAGTTTAGAGGGACGGCCGGGTCTTCGTAGATTTGCAGTGGTCTGATACTCCTTCCATTTCAATATTATCGCTTGCACAGTGCTCCTTGGGATGTTTAAAGCTTGGGAAATCTTTTTGTATCCAAATCCGGCTTTAAACTTCTCCACAACAGTATCTGGGACCTGCCTGGTGTGTTCCTTGTTCTTCATGATGCTCTCTGCTCTTTAAACGGACCTCTGAGACTATCACAGAGCAGGTGCATTTATACGGAGACTTGATTACACACAGGTGGATTCTATTTTTCATCATTAGTCATTTAGGTCAACATTGGATCATTCAGAGATCCTCACTGAACTTCTGGAGAGAGTTTGCTGCACTGAAAGTAAAGGGGCTGAATAATTTTGCACGCCTAATTTTCCAGTTTTTTATCTGTTAAAAAAGTTTGAAATATCCAATAAATTCCGTTCCACTTTATGATTGTGTCCCACTTGTTGTTGATTCTTCACAAAAAAATAGTTTTATATATTTATGTTTGAAGCCTGAAATGTGGCAAAAGGTCAAAAAGTTCAAGGGGGCCGAATACTTTCGCAAGGCACTGTAATTTCGAAAGACTTGACCGCAAGTGTGTCCGATGCTTTTTCTACTTGTTAGTCTCACGCAACAGGTAGCAAAACTCTCATTTTAATCTGTCTGCACTGGCAGGCTCGCATCTTAGCTGCATCTCACAAGCGTAAAAGTACGGTGGCCCTGAGGGGCCACTGCACTGCAACTTAAGAAAATGCACGCAAATAAATTTAGATCACATGACGCAACATTAAGAGACTTTTATCATATTGTCTTCATTTTGTTTTAATACCTGACCCTGTTCATTGATTTTATTGTTTCTGATGGCATGTTTTATTCTGTATTGCTGTTTATTGATTGTTTGTCAGTTGGTAAGCATGCATTCAGTTTTTCATGTGTTTCCATGTTTCAAGCTGGAGACCATTGTCCCCACTGTAAGGGCAACCTGAAGACACCTGTCCATTACAGTGCCAAGATCTCCAACAGATACTCAGTAAGTATCTGCAGGGGCGTTGGACTGGGGGGGGGAAAGTACCAGGGCCCTCATGTTAGGAGGGCCCAAAAAGATGCTATAATGAACAGCTGTGGATGCGGGGAGGGGCCCATAGAAAATGCCTTTCTACAGGGCCCAGAATTGTGTGCTACGCCCCCGAGTATCTGCACCTTCACTGTCTTTTATCTTCCTCTCCATGTCATCTGAGAGGATTCAGAAGCCGTGTCCAGATTGTCCAAAGATTGCCTTTCACACATGTAGCACACAGCAGGAGATTGTCTGTGTCAGACACATTCTCACTTATTGGAAATACTCAGTTTGGTTTAGACCAGGGGTGGCGCTGCTAGCAACAGACAGAACATGACGTGGTTTACAGCGTGGTCACGTAGCCGGTTTGTAATTTGATAGTCTATATCCACGTCGTTCCACTTCCGGGATTGCTCCGGTGCCGCCAGAAATTCTGCCGGATGACACTCTTTTCACCAGGTGTCTGTTAACTTCCTCTTCCTTTGTGTTGGCGCTCTAAACTCCCGTGGATTTCTGAGGACTATGGTTAACTGCTCCTCAGATCTCTGCAGGGTAAATCCAGACAGCTAGCTAGACTATCTGTCCAATCTGAGTTTTCTGTTGCACAACTAAAACAACTTTTGAACGTACACATGTTCCACCAAAACAAGTTCCTTCCCGAGGCTATTTTGCAGAGGCACCATAGCTCCGTGCAGCATTTAGCCCAAGATGATTGTGATTGGTTTAAAGAAATGCCAATCAACCAGAGCATGTTTTTCTCCCAGGAATGCTGTGTTGCCTAGCCAGACCCTCCTCTGCAGCGCTGTGTAGGAAGGTCTGGACATGCGATACTAGTAATATGATAATAAAATCTGGTCCAGGACCAGATTTCTCTGCCGATTATTAGGAGGGAGGAATTGGAGATAAAGCGTCCAGAAACTCCTGTAGTCTGATAACATGATGAGCCAGATGGTTTGTTACACAGATCCACTTTAGAAATCGTCATTGGTGATTGGATGAACCATCTGTCTATCACAACTGCCATTGTTGTTTTGAACAACCAGTTGCGACTCTCGCACACACCTAAACAATGCCTGTAGCTGCCAGTAGCTCCTCGCCGGACGCTGACTGGTTCTGTCAGCTGCTGATCAGACACAAACACATAGGGCTTGTTGGAGATCGACGCCCAATGCATGCTGGGTAGATTTGTGTATGAATTGATCCGGACTCGCTCTGACGTCATGCACACGTAGGCAACAATAACCTCACGAGATCAAGGTTTGAGAGCAAGGCGCTGCAATTGCTTTCCACCGACTGGAAGACCCAGGGGCATGCTGGGAAATGCCTCTCAGCTGATCTAACAGCTGATTGTTTCAGAATCGACTCAACATGACGTTTTATATAAACTTTGTATTGTTTTTGAATCGTAGGGATTAATTTGCTATATGTCTGATTGAAAGGCTTATTCTGTACAGAACACGTGTGGCTGATAGCGACATTTAGAAGTTAATAAGACAATCTGTTCAGATTACAGATCATCTAGTCTGTTGTTATTATCATCAGCAACAGATCGCATGTAGAGCATTTTGACAGCTACTCTGTCATAATAATAACAACAACTGGAGACTTGAAATATTGGTCTAACATTTTATTAAATCGGACCTAACAGGATGTGAGTGTTTCTGTGACTTCCTGTTCAGCCTGAAGGCTGCTGGAAACTGCTACAAAACCTGAAACTCTGAAACTGTCCGACTTGACCGCGTCTTTATGTCACCACCCGCTGCTGCTGCCGCCTGCTCTCGTCCACTTTACAGGCGAGGTGCAGCTCATCTCCAACAAGTTTATAACACGAAGCCTGACAAGATGGATTTTTTTCGTGATATGTGATACCGCGATTCTCGCGTGACCTTGTGATATTGCGAGAATCCAGCTGACGTGCAAGATACTCTGAGCCCGGCTTTAAGGTTATGTTAGATCACCCTCAGTGTTCTAACAGACCTGATGGCATTCAGATTTTTATGTCCTTTAAAAAACAATTGGTCCTCTGATTTAATATGCCATAAATAAATTTGGCACCCATCTCAGGATAGAACTTGCTTGTAAAATCAGAGCAAATTTTGAGTATTTACACTAGGGAATAATGCCTGTTTATCTTTCAGTCTTCACAGTACAGCCAGCAGTGGTGAAGAAGATGAGGAACATTCTATGAAAACTTCACTGGACCATGTTTGGATCTCTGAACAGCATCTCTGCATTTGGATTTGTCCAAACTGCATCAGTGAATCAGTGGGAGATTCTCAAATCACATCTCTACAACCATCACACACACGTCTGTGAAATTATTTTGTGCTTAGCTTCTGAAAGAAACTAACAAATAAAAAAATAAGAAATGAATGAAATACTATAGAATCAAATACAGAAGCAACAATAGAACAAATGGCTCTATATTAGGTTAATGGGATAAATGTAACTTAGAACATGTCTCTTCTCCAAGCACAACTGAGCTCACAGTCATCTGGGAAATGTAACTTGTAAATTTAGCTGTGTGGCTTTTGTTCTATTCACATTTACCAACAGTGGAGACAGTGATCGGTGTAGTTTCTAGTAAATTCTTAGTCTTGTCTGTACAAACTGACACATATTCAGCAGATATTCACAAAAAGAAGGACTGATGGACCAACAGGCCAGTAAGTTCATTGATTCGCAATAGCTTGAGCACATTTTCCGAAATAATGTTCAATCAACGCAGGCAGGCTAGACATCATCAGGTAGTCAGACGCTGGCTGACACTGTGGGGTGAGGCCCTGCTCACCGAATCCTGCCGAGTAAAAGAGTGGAAGTCACAAATTGGTTAAAACATCCCAGAGCCAAGAACTGGCAACCTTACCTTCTCCTTACCCTCTTCCTGCCAAGGCAAAGCCACACATGCTGAACTCTCAGTCAACTATTGCACACCCCAGTTCCTGTTCTCTTACAGACTCATTTGACTTGAAAGATACTATTTCCCTGTATTCTTCAAACTCGTTCCCTGTCTGTAGTGTACAGTGGGTTTGTCAGTGCTGTGGGTGGCAAACCAAACAATGAGCTAAAAGCTCTGTAGAGCCTATAGGAACTGGAGAGTTGGTGAGAAATCATTGTTGATTTGTCACTGCCAGCAACTCCTTTCACATCGCACACGTCATTTCATCCATTGTTAATATGAAAGTATTGATTAGTGCAGCTTTAAAATGATTTTTTTTTTTAGCATTTTATTGGCCAGTTAAATGCCACCTTCTGCTGTTTAAGAAATAGTTTAATTTGTTTGTATTTTTAACACAGCGCCACCATACTGATGAAACTATGGGGCCATTTTCACTCACTTACTCATTTGTATTACAGCATATCTAAAGTAGTAGGGGTCGACCGAAACTGGGTTTTCAAGGCCGATACCGCTCATTAGTAGTTAATGAAACCGATAACCGATATTTGCAACAGATATGCATTTACAGTGACTGATCTTTTAGTCAAAATTAAGATTTTGGAAATTTGTTTAAAGGCCCAGTGTGTAACGTGTTTAGTTGTTCATTATCAAAATGTCCTTTTTTCAAGAATATTTACCACCAGCATCAATTCCAAGTACTCCTTTTGGCTTGAAATTTTACATTTGCATTTGCATGAACTGGGGTAGACTGTTAAAGGAATTATGATTCTTTGAGTTTTGTTAATCATTTGAACATTTTTATGTATGCATCTTTTTCAAAAATGCTCACACTGCTCACTGAGCTGTGATATGGAAATGTAGTCAGAGGCCCATGTCGTTTTATTAGCTCCGGTGACAGGAACTAGGCATTTCGTAGACCAGACAAACACCATGTATGTGGACTGAATGTGAACTAATGTACAGTGGGGCAAAAACGTATTTAGTCAGCCACCAATTGTGCAAGTTCTCCCACTTAAAAAGATGAGAGGCCTGTAATTTTCATCACAGGTACACTTCAACTATGAGAGACAAAATGAGGAAAAAAAATCCAGATAATTACATTGTAGGATTTTTAATGAATTTACTGGTAAATTATGGTGGAAAATAAGTATTTGGTCAATAACAAAAGTTCATCTCAATACTTTGTTATATACCCTTTGTTGGCAATGACAGAGGTCAAACGTTTTCTGTAAGTCTTCACAAGGTTTTCACACACTGTTGCTGGTATTTTGGCCCATTCCACCATGCAGATCTCCTCTAGAGCAGTGATGTTTTGGGGCTGTCGCTGGGCAACACGGACTTTCAACTCCCTCCAAAGATTTTCTATGGGGTTGAGATCTGGAGACTGTCTAGGCCACTCCAGGACCTTGAAATGCTTCTTACGAAGCCACTCCTTCGTTGCCCGGGCGGTGTGTTTGGGATCATTGTCATGCTGAAAGACCCAGCCACGTTTCATCTTCAATGCCCTTGCTGATGGAAGGAGGTTTTCACTCAAAATCTCACGATACATTGCCCCATTCATTCTTTCCTTTACACGGATCAGTCGTTCTGCCCCCTTTGCAGAAAAACAGCCCCAAAGCATGATGTTTCCACCCCCATTCTTCACAGTAGGTATGGTGGTCTTTGGATGCAACTCAGCATTCTTTCTCCTCCAAACACGACAAGTTGAGTTTTTATCAAAAAGATCTATTTTGGTTTCATCTGACATTCTCCCAATCCTCTTCTGGATCATCCAAATGCTCTCTAGCAAACCTCAGACGGGCCTGAACATGTACTGGCTTAAGCAGGGGGACACGTCTGGCACTGCAGGATTTGAGTCCCTGGCGGCGTAGTGTGTTACTGATGGTAGCCTTCGTTACTTTGGTCCCAGCTCCCTGCAGGTCATTCACTAGCTCCCCCCGTGTGGTTCTGGGATTTTTGCTCACCGTTCTTGTGATCATTTTGACCCCACGGGGTGAGATCTTGCGTGGAGCCCCGGATCGAGGGAGATTATCACTGGTCTTGTATGTCTTCCATTTTCTTATAATTGCTCCCACAGTTGATTTCTTCACACCAAGCTGCTTACCTATTGCAGATTCAGTCTTCCCAGCCTGGTGCAGGTCTACAATTTTATATCTGGTGTCCTTTGACAGCTCTTTGGTCTTGTCCATAGTGGAGTTTGGAGTGTGACTGTTTGAGGTTGTGGACAGGTGTCTTTTATACTGATAAGTTCAAACAGGTGCCATTAATACAGGTAACGAGTGGAGGACAGAGGAGGCTCTTAAAGAAGAAGTTACAGGTCTGTGAGAGACAGAAATCTTGCTTGTTTGTAGGTGACCAAATATTTATTTTACCAATAAAATCATTAAAAATCCTACAATGTGATTTTCTGGCCTCTCTCATCTTTTTAAGTGGGAGAACTTGCAGAATTGGTGGCTGACTAAATACTTTTTTGCCCCACTGTATATGTCAAAGGTCACCAGTGGGGGAAAAAATGCTGTTTTCTTATCAGACAGAGAGGAGCGTTGCTTGAGGATTTTTGTCCAATGATAATAGAGTATTGTAGAGAGACTATTTCTCATAGGATAAGGAGACATTTGTTTTTGGCCGTGTTCCAATCAAAAAGGATTTCTTTTGTTCTGTGACAGTATAAAATCGATGTGCACAAACTTCTCTGTGGGAGTTATTGGGGAAAACCGATCTGGTGAGACCTTGACACTTTTTTCTGTAACTTCCCTGTAATTAATTACATAAACTTTTGCAATATATTACTTTAACCATGTCTGTGTTCTCCGTGCTTCTGTGTTTGTATATTGAGTCCTAAAGCGCATCACTCGAGAGGTCAGAAAATCTCCATAACGAGACGCTCCATATTCATGCTCCATCTTGAAATACGTTAGCCGGTAAGGGACATACAGGACATACTGCTCCGCCTTTTGCGTTTTCGCTGTCACATGATAAACTCACAGGGTGCTGCTAATGGGTATCGTAGCTTCACGTCCCCGCCAATTTTGAAGAAGGAAACATGGAGGACCACACGTATTCAAAATCCAAATTTCAGGAACAGGAGTCTTCTTCGCTCAGAAAAAGAAAAAGGATATTGAAAAGAGCAAGAGACCGGCTTATTTGAAGCGTGAAGGCTACCGCAGCTGTAATACCTACTTTGAACTGCGTGGTGCGAGAGAGTTGATTGCGATATAGGATCTCAATGCCAGATGGGAGAAATTCCTACACCTTTAAATGCTTTAAGCAATTATTTAATAAAACTGAAACTTTAAACATAATACAAACTTTAGTAAATAAAAACAAAAATAGCTTCCTGAAGTCTTAACATGGCAACAGTGTGTTTGCAGGTGTCTGCTTACAGAGTTGTAGCGGAGCCAAAGTAGCGCACTGTTTAATTAACTAAAATAAATCACTAATACAGATAATCTGCTAATTGCCAAATATCGGTCAATACCTGTAAAGTACCTTACTTTTTCTGCTCATGTAACAATTACAAAACATAGTTAATCAATATTAGATGCTCTTGCAGTTATTAAATATGGCTTTTCAGACAGTTCTCAACACAAACAACCACAACCTTTTCACATAACCGATAACTTTTCAATAACAAAAGCTCGGCACTGAAATCAGAATATTTTCACAGTATCCTCACTGCTTTAACCTTGCCATTGGCCTTTTATCAACATCCAATCAATGTCAATTTTCTTTCTGGGTTTAGTTCACTGTACAAGGTAGAGTAAGGTAGAGATGGTGAGAGTGGTGCACTTGTACTTATCCTTCCCTCACAATAGGATGGGGGTATAAATAGTCCATTCTTCATTTAGTCACTCACATTCATCTTTCCTTTCCATCCATCCATCCATCCATCCATCCATCCATCCATTCCATCCATCCATCAGGGTGGTAGAGGCTGCACACTGTGTGGTACGGTGCTGTTTGCTCCACAGTCGATGTACTCGTACGTCTCCAGGGAGAGCTGCTCATAGTGGGCCAGGTAGTACACTGTCATAGACATCCTGCAGGGAAAGGAAGACAAATCATGGCAGAATTATACTGATTACAGGAGCGCATGTGAGAAATTTACTGAATCCAAATAAAACCTGGAAATGATCAAATGTTTTCTTCAAAGAACAATCAATGGTCAAGTATTTTGTGGACCAATTTGTGAAGGGTGGAGCTTCTACAGAGGGAACGTGTGGGACAGGGTACCTAGGACTGAGGCAGGTGGTGAACCCCAGTAGGGGAAAGGACTGAGACATGTCTTGGAGGGTGATCGCAAAAGGTGCAACTCAACTTTTAGTATGAATGCATATCATGAGTTTGCTAGTGGTACCATTGTTCTGTGTATATGTCTTGGGGGAGTTGGGGCAGCAGCTCCAGCAGGGGACCCCAAACTTCCCTTTCCCGAGTCACATTAGCCAGCTCTGACTGGGGGACCCCAAGGCGTTCCCAGGCCAGGGTGGAGATATAATCTCTCCACCGCCATTCACTAGAGCACCAAATGTAGATTAATCCGCCACTGAAAATAGCCCCGAACCAATGCACTATTTCCTCCTGAAAACTACAGTGACCAGCTGCTTTAGGAAATTACTGAACCTTTTTCAAAAGATGAAACTATATACGTGATGTGTTTTTAAAGACTCATGTCTTCAAGCAGGATCCAATGGGCTTGGAGCTAAAAGCGACAGAAAGTATTGAGAGAACACATTGCTGGTTTACTTTATCCTTTAACAAGGCATGTAAATAAGACTTACACAGAAAGTGTGTGTGTATACACAGTATGTACTAAGCAAATAGTTGCACTTACAAACCCTGTATGTTGTTAACACTGCTCTCTTTCCTTACGAGTCAAAGAAGCAGAGTAGTTCAAAGTTCAAAGTAGTGAAATGTACAACAGCTTTCAAACTGTTCCTGAATGCTGCATGGAGTCACACAGTTGGTATTTGAAGTATAATCAAATAAAGGCAAACACTGATGTTTTTCCTTTCCCAGCCAGTCTGAAGTACATGACTGAAGCTCTGTGGACGATCGTTTCATCTGTTCACTAAGAGTCACATGAGCTTTGGCTTCACAGCACAAACTGGGGCAGAAGTAATTCCTCTGTTCTCTGGCAGTAGTCTCAGCACTGCTAACAGTGAAACTTACCTAGCCTTTAGAATGATCCTGAATAACTTCTGTTTAAAGATTCAAGCAGCAAAGTAAACAGAAGTGGAAACATGGAGAATATTCATATTATTTTCAAGAGTTTTGATTGCACAAACTTAAGTTTTTTGGACAATTCTTACAGGAGGTCCTTTTAAAGATCTTAAAACTGGTTTAAATCTGTAGTATTTCTCTAGAATTTTAGTTCTTAAATACATCTTGTGATGCACATAGTGGGGGTGTCTGGTCTTTTCGCCCTTTTTGCCACTTGAACACGGGCCTCGGCCTCAAAAGCCGGTGGAACAGCTCCGATGTAGATGTCGCTCCGAAGTGGATGTTGCTCCGATGTACAGTGCCTTGTGAAAGTATTCGGCCCCCTTGAACTTTTCGACCTTTTGCCACATTTCAGGCTTCAAACATAAAGATATAAAACTGTAATTTTTTGTAAAGAATCAACAACAAGTGGGACACAATCATAAAGTGGAACGAAATTTATTGGATATTTCTAACTTTTTTAACAGATAAAAAACTGAAAAATTGGGCGTGCAAAATTATTCAGCCCCTTTACTTTCAGTGCAGCAAACTCTCTCCAGAAGTTCAGTGAGGATCTCTGAATGATCCAATGTTGACCTAAATGACTAATGATGAAAAATAGAATCCACCTGTGTGTAATCAAGTCTCCGTATAAATGCACCTGCTCTGTGATAGTCTCAGAGGTCCGTTTAAAGAGCAGAGAGCATCACGAAGAACAAGGAACACACCAGGCAGGTCCGAGATACTGTTGTGGAGAAGTTTAAAGCAGGATTTGGATACTAAAAGATTTCCCAAGCTTTAAACATCCCAAGGAGCACTGTGCAAGCGATAATATTGAAATAGAAGGAGTATCAGACCACTGCAAATCTACGAAGACCCGGCCGTCCCTCTAAACTTTCAGCTCATGCAAGGAGAAGACTGATCAGAGCTGCAGCCAAGAGGCCCATGATCACTCTGGATGAACTGCAGAGATCTACAGCTGAGGTGGGAGACTCTGTCCATAGGACAACAATCAGTCGTATACTGCACAAATCTGGCCTTTATGGAAGAGTGGCAAGAAGAAAGCCATTTTTTAAAAGATATCCATAAAAAGTGTTGTTTAAAGTTTGCCACAAGCCACCTGGGAGACACACCAAACATGTGGAAGAAGGTGCTCTGGTCAGATGAAACCAAAATCGAACTTTTTGGCAACAATGCAAAATGTTATGTTTGGTGTAAAAGCAACAGAGCTCATCACCCTGAACACACCATCCCCACTGTCAAACATGGTGGTGGTAGCATCATGGTTTGGGCCTGCTTTTCTTCAGCAGGGACAGGGAAGATGGTTAAAATTGATGGGAAGATGGATGAAGCCAAATACAGGACCATTCTGGAAGAAAACCTGATGGAGTCTGCAAAAGACCTGAGACTGGGACGGAGATTTGTCTTCCAACAAGACAATGATCCAAAACAAAGCAAAATCTACAATGGAATGGTTCACAAATAAACCTATCCAGGTGTTAGAATGGCCAAGTCAAAGTCCAGACCTGAATCCAATCGAGAATCTGTGGAAAGAACTGAAAACTGCTGTTCACAAACGCTCTCCATCCAACCTCACTGAGCTCGAGCGGTTTTGCAAGGAGGAATGGGCAAAAATGTCAGTCTCTCGATGTGCAAAACTGATAGAGACATACCCCAAGCGACTTACAGCTGTAATCGCAGCAAAAGGTGGCGCTACAAAGTATTAACTTAAGGGGGCTGAATAATTTTGCACGCCCAATTTTTCAGTTTTTTATCTGTTAAAACAGTTTGAAATATCCAATAAATTTCGTTCCACTTTATGATTGTGTCCCACTTGTTGTTGATTCTTCACAAAAATTACAGTTTTATATCTTTATGTTTGAAGCCTGAAATGTGGCAAAAGGTCGAAAAGTTCAAGGGGGCCGAATACTTTCACAAGGCACTGTGAACTGTATTTATATAGCACTTTTCTAGTCTTAACAACTACTCAAAGTGCTTTTACACAGTACAGGAACCATTCACGCGGAGGCTGCTTGTATGGTAGCATTCACACATCTTTACACACCGATGGCGCAGCATAAGGAACAATTTGGGGTTCGGTGTCTTGCCCAAGGACACTTCGACATGGAACTGCAGGGCCAGGGATCGAACCACCAACCTTCCGATTTTTAGACGACCGCTCTTACCACAGAGCCACAGTTCTGATGTATATTTTGCTTGGTGGCTCTGGAGGCTGTGTGCACTGCTGGACCAAAGTAGCAGCCAGTAGAATGCTGATGGTGGGTGTGGGCGACACTAAGAGGCTCTGGGCACTGTGGGTCTGGCTCCTCCTTAAGCGTGATTTATGCTTCTGCGTTAAATCAATGTCGTGGCTACGTACGTAGGTATAAAACTCCGTAAACAAGTAGTCAAGGAGAGGGTTAACTTTTCCTGCTACAGATTTCCCACCGTGGTCAGAAAAACAGTTCAAGTCCTTCTTCCATTGGATACATTTTTACTTCTTCCAACCATATGTTAAATTAAGATCCTACAATGAATCATTGTGAAAACAAAACTTTCTATATGTTGCGTTGTTACTTTGGCCAGGTCATCATCAAAAAAGCAAATTAGTACATTCATGATTTTGTCCATGTTGACATTATTTGCTTCATGTACATTTATTAAAAACGTTGCATTATATAGTTTTTCATATAGCTAGACGTCTGAACTCTGGGACAAGGCCGTTACGTTTAAATAACTGCCATGCTGATTCCAAACAGACAGCTTTGTCAAGGCAGTTTGGGCTTCAGATAGCTTTTACACAGTGGCCATCGTTAATGACAAATCGTGTTCCGCTATGAACGTGCACACATGTATTGTTTGTATCACAAACACGATTGGTCAGTGAAGGCGTAGTCGCAGTGGTAGCGGTCGTTGCCGGTAACATACTCGTATGACAGAGTGCACGGACCGAAGCTTTGTGACTAGCATCTAATGACCAGCAAGCACTTTCTTACCGTTGCTGCCATGAACAGTTTATTCCTTGAACATGCGCTGCAGAAGCAAGCACCCGGCTTCCCGTCCCCACCAGTTTCCTCTTGTCCTCTATTCATGCCCAGCGCCATTTGCTTTTAACGCCTTTCTCAACTAAAGCTGTATCTACATGCTCCAAGTTTGATAAACTTTGCCTCCATTTTTTTTTGTGCCGCGTTACCACGGAGACCACACCACGCTTTTCGGCCCGCCCTACTTTGCATCTGATTGGCTAGAACATGTTTCATTGGTGGTTTTTAATTAATTTACTTTTTCTACTTACTTAGTACTTAAGCACTGAGTTAGTTAGAGCTGCGCTCCTCTCATATGATTGGTAGGTGAAATCAATTGACTCGAAAATAATAAACCGCATGCAAGTTCCCAATTTTTTGTTTATTTTTTCCTCACGGCCGCACGCCAGAGATCCGGCACAGTGCCGGAATACTTTAAGCCCTGCATTACTGAACACTAGAGGTGCAACGATGAATCGATTAGTTGTCAACTATTAAATTAATCGCCAACTATTTTGATAATCGATTAATCGTTTGAGTCATTTTTTTATAAAAAAAAAAAAAAAAAAAAAAAAAGATTTCTCTGATTCCAGCTTGTTAAATGTGAATATCTTCTAGTTTCTTCTCTCCTTTGTGACAGTAAACTGAATATCTTTGAGTTTTGGACAGAACAAGACATTTGAGGACGTCATCTTAGGCTTTGGGAAACACTGATCCACATTTTTCACCATGTTTTGACATTTTTATAGATCAAACAACTAATCGATTAATCGAGAAAATAATCAACAGATTAATCAACTATGAAAATAATCGTTAGTTGCAGCCCTACTGAACACATGACGATACTTACTGTAAGTGCAGATACAGAATGTGGACCGGCAAGGAAGCTTTCTTACAGTAGTTCCTACAAAGAAAAAGAGTGGTAAAAACAGTCAATGGTGGTGTCAAAACAAATTGCATAGTACAGTATTTATACAACGCAATAATCACACTATTCCAGGGGTTGATGCATAGACTGTATTTGCGAAGCCAAAACATATTGATCGCCCCCTGGTGGCTGGCTGCAGTATAGGTCATAAACCCCGCACCCCAATGTTAGCAGATGAGACATGGAACAAAAGAATCTAAGCACTCGTCAAATAATTTTTTTCCCAAAGATGGTTTCTGTCAGTTCTGATCACGGTGATATTTGTTCAAGTCAGAGACGGTTTAGACCCGAGACTCCCCAACTCAGAGTAGTTTCCTGTGTCTGTGTATCGTGGGCTCTACCACGGCCACACCTCTTTAGGAGACTAGCAGCAAGTCCTGAGTGTGTTGATTCCAATGGGAGAAGTGAACGTGAACACAGATTATGAGCGATTATTTCCCCACGTAGTCACCAAAGTAAATATTGGAGCCATTTTTCACAAGTCACATATCCTCCAGAACATTCTGACACTAACATGGCATTTTTCAGATGGATACATCAGGAGAAAATGAACTTAGTTTGAGACCAGTTTCTGTCTCAGGACCAAACTCTCGTCAGATCTGACAACACAGAGAAGCTAAAGTCAGCTAGCGTTCGTGAACACCCTAACAAAACTAATCTCCGTGATGCTAAATGTGTCTTGTAGCTGTGTAAATATGTAACGTTAGCAAACGAACATATTAATAAATTATACAAATATAACTTTTCATCCATACACACGACGTTCACTACATGTTCAAACGAGGCCACGTCCCTTTAGGAGACAGGAAGTGTGGACCGTTTCATACCATTGACGCTGCTTGTCTTTAGTATAAAAAGGATCTTTGTTCAAGTATTCATTCTTCTCATAACTTTGGTTTTTATTAGTTATTTGATGCTATAAAAACGGATTGATTCGCGATTGGTCGGGCGGATGTATGGGCGGGACTTTGATATCGTGGCTCCACCACCTGATCACTACTGCATAGACTCTGGCTCCAAAATTATAAGACGTCAGCGCCCGTATCCGGGATAATTTGGCTTCACTTTGTACATTGGGATGAAGTGGAGACGCCTCCATCTTTATATAGAGTTTATACACTATTACTAGAATAATTCATGTTTTGAACTGATTAAGGAGATGGTGAACCAACCCAAACAGACACTAAGCTAAAACAGAAACTCATCATATGCCAGGAGGACAAAGCTAACTCTACTACTGCCACCGGGTAAGCTATTCTAACAAGTTCTACCTGTAGGGGTGTGTATTAGAGTGGTGAACGGGCCGCATTTTTCTGTCCGAGCCCGGCCCGCGTCCGACACAGTTAAAATCAAATTTTTTTTCCTCATACTGATGACACGTGTACGTTTGTTTGTGTGGAAAGCCCACTTTTATTAAGCAACTGTAGGAAGGCATTTGGAAATGTCAACAGATGAGCGCATCAGCGCACACGGGGCAACAAGCGCACATTAACACAAGCGCGCACCTACATAATAAGCTTTTTAAATTTAAAATGTTCAATGCCTCATCGCGCTGATGTAACCAAGCCCGACCCGAACACAAACAATTTCTAAATATATTTCTAATATTCCAACGGGCTCGGTTTGGGTATCCATCCTCTAGTGGGAATCACACGGTACCTCACAATACGATACATGGCTCACCATACCGATAATATCATGATACAGCTATTTTGAAATAATCAATATTTATAGACAATCCTATAATGATACATCACAATATCAGTCTAACTATGAAATACAACTGTTAGAAAACAGCACAACTCTGCAACACAAGTTTTCCAGTCTGTATGTTAAAATTACAGAACCGTAGAGCAACTATGGGACCAGACTTTAGACTTAAACGTGGCTGGTGCATCTGTTATTTTCCTCAAAACGGCTGTCCGAGATCTTCTTCCTCTTCGTTGAGGAGCCGAGAAGTAGCGATGCTACTACTACGAACTCTTCAAAACTCCCTTTCCCTTTCTTTTTTCAGACCAAAGACACTTAGAGGGGTTGGCAGGGCTCCAGACTAACTTTTTTCACTAGGAGCACAGTGGCCCCCAACTGAAAATTTTAGGGGCGCAACCAGAAAATTTAGGGGCACACACCATAAATCAACCAAATATTCACATTTCTACTAATTTCCACTGTATTACTAATAAATACTTTGATAATAGATGCATAAATTACAATTTGCTGTTTTAAATTCAGTGTCACTTTTGAAGATGCAACATAGGTTAACCGACAGCACCATCGTTGAAAAAAAAAAAAATTAATAGTAATAATAATAATATTAAAATATATATATATATATATATATATATATATATATATATATATATATATATATATATATATATATATATATATATATATATATATATATTATTATTTTGAAGTGAAGTTTTGAAAAACTGTAAGCACACTTGAAACCACTTTATCGGCATTTCTGTGACTCACTGACTTCAAGAAAACTGCAGAGCCGACATAGTTTGCACCGTCCGCAGCTATGCGTGTGCGTGCGAGTGTGTGCGTTTGTGTCAGAGCTCCGTGCTCTGTCAATTTTCAGAGAGGACAGATAAGCTTGAGCTTACGGTACCGAAATTTCAACGTTTAACGTGTAAAAAAGGGGGCAAATTTACCGGTCGCACATGTGCGACTGGATGTAAAATTCAGTCGCACACTCAAATTTTGGTCGCAAAATGCGACCATTTGGTCGCAGTCTGGAGCCCTGGTTGGGCTAAGGTATTCTCTTCACAGCCAACCTCCTAACACGTTTCTCACCTCTAACATTTTCGTTGTTCAAACAAACAAATCTGTCCTGAGTGATCAGATCACAAGCGGACAGCTCTAAGAACGTTGGTTCACACCTGGCCGTCTACACATGCGCCATGAGTGACCACTTGTTATCAGATCTCACTTCCCTGCTCTATATGCAGAAAAAAACTCAACATTTTATCTTGCATATAGGCTGGTTGTGTCAATGTGTACAGTATAAAGGTCAGCTGTTCCTCTGAAAAAGCGCTGGCAACAGTCTGTCTGAGACACGACTCACTCGGTGATTTCTGTGACATGAGAAATACTTTCAATGAGTACGTCGTTCTGCTCACAGGTGAGTAGGCGGTCCTTAATGTGGACCAGGACACACTCCTGTACACACTGCTGTAAATATGTGGCCACATGCGGCCCAGACCACCTCCGAATGTGGTCTGAGTAATCAGATCTCAATGCGTCCTGGGTGCATTCACACCGGTCCTTGGAGCTGTCCACTTGTGATCCGACCACTCAGATTAGGTGTTTTAATACCAGGTCAAAACAGGCCACAATTTGCTGTTATTTCGAAAGATGTGCCTGAGAGAATTTTACATTCAGGGAGAAGATACAGTAAGTAAGAATGGCAGCTCACCTCAGGTCAGGGTCTTTCAGCCTGATGGGGATCACAAAGGAGTACTGTAAGGAAGGAAAAAGGCAAAAGCAAATCATTCCCACGCCTCACTCCACAAGTATTTATACTGCCAACAAGTTACATTCATTAAATAGCAAAATATGAATAAGAGGATTTTTCTGATATCAACCCACATCACAATATGGCAAAGTATATCTGAAATCACATGAAATAATCAAACTGCTCCAATGTAATGAACAACCTTCCACTGTTATTTCATTCCATCAGACATGTTAAGCAACAACTTTTACTGAATGACTGTACAATTACTTCAAAATCAGAAGTTTTCCTGTCTCTACAGACAAAATAATGCACCACCCTTCACCGTGTAAAGTGTATGTTAAAGGCTAATGCTGGTGAGGGTCTATATTATTCTTATTGTCAACAAATCCTATGACAAGACCCAAACCAATAATAGGTCAGTCCATCTCTATGGTAGAAATGTATTAGACATGAAGGAATGTGTGATTTGTGCAAGACCTTGGAGATGTTCCAACTCAACATAGATGAGATCCACCCCCTCAGTCAAATAAAGGACCATTGTGTCAGGCAGACTAGACTAACATATTCTGCCCCTGCACTCTCTCTGCTACTACGGGATGGAGAGGGGTGTGCTACGGGATGCTTTTTCCTCATGCCCCCCAATATCAGCTACTGGTTATCCTTAATTGAACCAGGAAAACTTTGCTGAAAGTCAGGCTCTCTTTTTCAGGAGTTCCCTGTTCACACTCATGTTATGCTCGTTTGCATAGAGGCACATTCTCACTCTTGTCATATTTGTTTAATGTTCTTTTGCATTATTCCATTTGCACAAATTGTATATAGACTCTGTACTACACTCAGTATTTTTACTTGGACTATTGTAACGCCATACTACTTAGACATCACATTGCACTAACTGTTTATTGACTTTATATTAGACCTGTATTTTTGGTAGATTCTACACTGTTTATATTTTGCGTATTTAATGTGCAAGTTTTAGAGATGTTCTGATATCGGCTCCGATACTGCCTAAAACGCTGGTATCGGTATCAGGAAGTACTAGAGTTTATGCATCGATCCGATACCACGTAATAAAGCCCTAAAGAAAAGCTACGTTAAAGTAGTTTATTTGTGTTCTTTTTCCTTTATAACTGACTGTCAAACTGCATAATAAAAGAAAGTTCTGGGGTATTCATTGTTTGTGTTTGTTCATGTTTCACAAAGAGTTTAACCTGAGCCAGACTGACAACAAAGATAGAAATAATATCACATCCACACAGGGATAGTAGTATACAGTTGTTAAAACATAATAAAATATATGACACACTGGTATCAGATCGGTACTCGGTATCGGCAGATACGCAAGTTCAGGTATCGGAATCGGGAAGCAAAAAATGGTATCGGGCCACCTCTAGTAAGTTTATGTTGCCTTGCACCATATATGCTTCGTCTTGACCAAGTCGTCTTTGCAAATGAGAATTTGTTCTCAATCGACTTACCTGGTTAAATAAAGGTTGACTAAAAAAGTTGGGGGTTTAGTGCCTTGCTTATGTTTTAAGATAGAGTATAGTGTATAGTGGTCCATCCCTAGATGATACTACGTATGTGTTCCTGTGAGGTTGAGAGGATGTCTCACCATTATGATGGATAGAGGTTTGAGAGAAGTGACGTTCTTAATGGAAACGGTTCCCACCACCATTTCGAAGTTCAGGGCCTGTACCGTCAGATTGTAGGCATGCACCGTCGCAAAGTTGTGGTTGGTGATGTTCAGGACATTCTACAAGGAAACACAGTTGGGATTTTAGGACACATAATTCATCGCCCTAAAATGAGAAAAGGTTACATTGTTACTACAAGAAATAATTAAAGAAATGACAAACTCGTTCGATCAATCCTTCCATCCCATAGACAAGATGGAGGACGCGTCTCCCACGTCCTCCCACTGTGCAAAAGTGAAGCCAAATTGTCCCGGATACGGGAGCTGCCATCGTGTAATTTTGCAGCCAGAATCTGCACAGTAGTGATCGTGCGGTGGAGCTGCGGTATCAAAGTCCCGCACCCATATACCCGCCTGACCAATTGGCGGTCAATCCCAGCTGTCAATCGCGACGTTTCACCCAGTTTTTATAGCATAAAATAAGTAATATACCAAACTGATCAGAAAAATGAACACTTGAACAAACATTGGCGCGATCAGAACTATCTAAAATGACAGAAACCATCTTTGGAAAAAAAAAAAAATGTATTTGAAGTGTACTTTGATTTTTTAGTGTGGCCCATGTCCCATCCACTAACGTGGAGGGGGCGGGGTTTATGACCTACACTGCAGCCTGCCACCAGGGGGCGACCGAGATTTTTTTTGGCTTCACTTGTACAGTTTATACAACTGCCCCTGGTCCATTCACACCTTTCACTTCTCTTTCCTCATCCAACCCAGCTTTCACTCCTCTTTCCCTCTCTCTCTACCCACCGTGATGTTAATTTGGACGTAGTCGTCAGTGAAGTAAACGAAGGACGACTTGACAGCTACCGGAGAAAGGAGGACAGAGCGAGGAAACAGGAAGAACAACACCAAGGAGCTGACCAGGAGGCACACACCAACAGACACGGCAACGTAAAGCTTCCTGAGAGAGGAGGAAACAGATCACCAAAACATTAGGGGTGGGAAAAAAAAATCAATTAATGTAATGTATGTATCGTGATTTCGTTTGTTACGACGATGTTTTAAATCAATTCTTTTCCCTAAAAAATATATTTATTTATTTTTTTACCAATGACTGACCTAAATATTTTCTGTTTCTACGGTACCGCGACTACATCATATCTGTTTCCAGCAAAACAGAGCGAAAGAAGAAAATGTTACGTTCTTCTTTACAATGTAAATAAATGTCAGGCTGACTGACTGACAAGTGATGTGCATTCTTTTTAGAAAACAGTTCGTTTTAAGAAATGTCTCATGATATATTGTCTCTAGAAGTGTATTATTCAACTTTTGTTTTTGTTAAGGAAGGAAAAAACAATCTCAATACTATCGAATCGCAATAATTCTGGAATCACAACAAATGAAAATCGCAACACAAACCGAATGCATTACGTCCCAGCCCTACAAAACATCATCAGTCCATTTCAGTCCAATGAAACAAACTCAGACCAGCCTGCTCATGTTATAACGTAGAACCCAATCAGACCGACACAGTGGCGCAGGTTAAACCCGTGTTGGTGGTCTATCTTTATGGTTCAACATGTGTCAGCCTACCCTCCTTCATGGCTTTTGCAGCAAAAATATGCTTCTTATGCTTTTCATGCTAGGCCTTTGGCAGGCTTTACGTTGGGAGGCTTTACGTTGGGAGACTTTGCTCTGGGCGTCTGGAGGTTAAGCTAAGATTAAAACTGTTACACAACACTGCTTTGCAAAGTGTTAATTCTCATAAACCGAAGGAAAAATATTTCAGTATCCAAAAGATACTTTATACATGGAACTGCTAGAACTTGCCTGTTAAACAGCTAGAGACAACTTTGTATGTGATGAGGTATTTCATGTAGCGTTAGGGAGCGGTCGTGAACAACCCTTTGTTATGTCTGTCTCCATCATACACTGCAACATCTGGCTAACAGCTGTGCACATCAGACTGCAGACAAGACGGTTGAAAATATAGCTTTTTCTGCGAGTTTATGCTTGTTGAGCACGCGCTTTGGTAAATTACTCTTATTGGCTTTTTAATCACAGGTTTTTTTGCACGCGCAGTAACAAGCGAAGTTGGCGTTAACTCGAATAATAGCTTCATCACTTCACCAGATGTCACTGGGCCTCATTCACCAATATCTTCCTACGTTTTTTTCCTTAAATTTGTTCTTAAGAAAGTTCCTAAGAAAAGTCCACGGCTGATTTCAGACGTGTTGTTCACAGGTGTGTTCTTAGACTGATGAATCCCAATGTAATCGTAAGTTTCAAAGCTCGTACGCTCCGTTAATTCCCATAAAAAGGCATGAGATGGTAGGGCCGTGTGCACACTTAGAGAAATGTCGAAAAAGACGTGGAAAAGATGGTGGAGGCCTCAACTCCAAAAGAAAGAAAAACTTTTAGTAATTCTGAAATGGAGGTACTGCTGCAGGAAGTTAGTGAAAAACGAGACATCATATTAAGTAGCGTCAGCAGCGGATACAGAGCAGCAAATAAAACCAATGCATGGAAAGCAATTACCGTAGACCGTTACCAGTCTATGGCATTTACTCATGCAGTGAACGCTGTATCTGGAGAAGGGCGCAGAACTGATGAAGTACTGTAGATTCATTTCACAATTCATACACAATGGCAAGTCAAAGTGCTTTACGAATGAATAGTAGTAGTAAGTGTAGTGTGTATTTATTAAAACAAACAAAATAATTAGTTACAAAATAATAAAGAAATATTTATATTTTAAATTAGAACGGATGAAAGCGGTATAACTACTTATTTGGGGCAAACATGTCAGCTCTCAATTGTGCGTAAGAGTGCTCTTGAGTGTGCGTAGATTAGGCCTGCACAATTAATCGTTATAAAATCGCGATCTCGATTCACGCTGTTCACGATTCAATTTTTAAATAAATTTGATATATATATATATATATATATATATATATATATATATATATGAGACTTTGATTCTCATTTAATTTTATGAGCCGACTGCATCACAAACGCTACTACTTTCTTCTGTGAGTTTTAAACATAGACTGTATAAAAAAGGTTTTAAAGCGCTCCCAAGCACTGCAATGCTCTCCCTTCTCTTCATTGACGCCTCTGTGTTTACAGGCGTGTGGTGATGCGCAATGTGCTATAGGTACCAAAAAAAAAAATCTATGTTTGGCACTGCCAATTTGTTTTGTTTTGTCATAGTTCATGTGTGCAATAAACATAACACTGTGTGAGAAAAAAAATCGTGGCAGAGAATCGTGATATAAATTCTAAGCTAAAAAATTGTGATTCATATTTTCCCCCAATTGTGCAGGCCTAGCGTAGATTCTGTTCTTACCTAAGAACAAATCCCAAATAAGAAAACAATGGTGTAGCGTTCATTTTGTCACCTATTTTTAATTTAGTCTTAGTCTTGTGCCAAATGTCCTTGTTAGTTTTAGTCGTATTTAGTCATTCACATATCTTTTTTTGGTAGTCGAGTTTTTGTCGACTAAAAGCCTCGTCTTTTTTTAAATAAATTGAAATTTGAAATTTCTGAGATTATTTCTGATAACCAATTCAGTCAGCGTTTTTGGACATTGGCGCATCGTCTCGTCTTAGTCATGGAAGAAAAAAAAAAAGGTCGTTGACGAACATATTTAGTCTCGTCTGACCAAATTAACACTACATTGGTGAATGCCAGACTCTTCGTGAAAACTGCGTAAGTGGGGTTTAAGGACAAATTTGTTCTTAAGAACGATTGGTGAATGAGGCCCGTTGTCTCCTCTGCAGCCTCTCTGCTGTCCACTCTGTATGTATGTGAGGACGCCCACACGAAGAGTAGAGGAGAGACAGAAACAGAGAAGAGTCTGCATGCGTGACCAAAGAATGACATCAAAACCATATTGTCCCCTCTGCTAAGGTCACTTCCTGGGTTTGACCAGTGTCCACTAGTCTGACACGAATGGGTCCCAGTGTGCTTTAAAAGCATGTCTGCTGTCTGAATCTCAACATAGATGTACAGCGTGATTAAGGTGCTGAGTATTTATTTCTTACGTGTGTCTGGGTCTCAGCCTCTGGTCATTACAGGAAATGACAGCCACCAGCTTGCACTCCTGACCTGTAACACACATGGAACATGGTTTCATATCAAGGATGATGTAGGAGCAGGTTTAATATTGTGAGAAGTTGGATCCTTTTATGTTTGTGTTCAACTGCCAAAGTGAAATGCTAGTGTCAGTGCCAAGCCACAACAATAACCACGATATCCTGCGTTAGTTCTTAAAAACAGTTTTGGCATCAGTGTTTCATTTTGTGTAAGCGCTGGAGCCGGAGTGATTTTGAGGCTGAAAAAAAAAACTCAAGATATGCTGTCAATTTATCAGTCGAGCTCTATTTAACGACAATTCCTGCGCAAAATGAACCTAGGGGTTAATAACATATGTGTACCAGAGATGGGGACTCGAGTCTGAGACTCGGACTCGAGTCGCACTTAAGTCACACAAACAGCTGACTTCAGACTTGACTCGGACTCGACCCAAAAGACTTCAGACTTGACTTGTGACTCGACCCAAAAGACTTCAGACTTGACTCGGACTCGAGCTTCGAGACTCGTCAACAACCTATTTTCATGCAATTATTGCTTTTTAAATCTAAATTGATTTATGTATTTCTATTTTCTTTTATTGGCGCATATACGTTGGGGAAACGCATGACGAGCTGCGTGTCCCTTGGCCTTTGCCGTAATGTGCAATGTACGCATGCGCTATGCGGCGCGCGCACACATAAAAAAATGCAGCGACGATGGCGACACCAAGTCCTCCTGTAGTTGTGCCTTTTGTCATTAGTTTTGCTTACAATAACTTAATAAATAGTGGCAGTAAGCGAACAGCTACATGCAAGGAGTGTGGCACCAAGATACATGACGCTGGATCAACAACATCGAACTTCATCAGACATCTCAAAAAGCACCCAGATAGGTCAGCCACTCACGCTAAAGTGAAAGAGACGTTACATTTAGCATATATCGCCACAGGTAACAAGCTAACCATCGCAAAGTGTTGTGCTAATGCTGGGGACAGGCAAATTGTATTGTTATAGTTGTATCCATATGATGTGATAGACTTAGGTTAATATTTCACCAGTAGCCCATAAAGTTATCCTACAACTGATTTTGATACTGTACTGTATGGATGGTAGCTACAGGACATGCTTTGAATTCATAAGATTTAACAATACAGTGTTAGGGACAGATCAGACTTGAGACTTGACTTGGACTCATGGCAAAAGACTTGAGACTTGACTTGAACTTCCCCTCAAAGACTTGAGACTTGACTTGGACTCAAGCTCAAAGACTTGAGACTTGGACTTCCAAAAAATGACTTGTGAACATCTCTGATGTGTATCGAGTCGAAAGTTCCTTGGGATATGATTTCATGCTAATTGAATGTGTCTCTAGCTTTTAACAAGCTACTGCAAACCGGTGGTTAGCTACTAACGCTAGCTTTCGGGTCAGATGGTAAATCACTATTTCTACACCACTAACAAGGCTCAAAACATTACCAAACTTCAACGGTAGCATAATGAGGGTCCCTACATGTAAACCGAAGCATTGAGAACTTTGTAAGTGTACAGACAGTTTATTAAAAAGACAGATTATAAAGACAGTAGCGTTCATGTTTACATGCAGGTGTCATCTTGGATAACAGTCATGAGCAGTCGAACGACGAACGCCGTGCAACCAGTAACCAGTAACATAGCTCCAACACAGCGTTCGTGATTTGCACGTAAAATGATTAAAAGAAAAAAAATGATCAATAGATTTAATAGTTTTTTTTGGAAATTAGTTTTTAAAAGAAATAATCGTAGGATAGAGTGTTCTTTATCTTCTTACCCATAGATTTCACCACCACGGCAGCCGTCAGTGATTGCGGCCAATCATGACAATGCTTGTGATTCCACCAGGCACCGACGAAGAGCGTCTCTCACTCAGCTCAGCTAAAAATACGCGCCATGTTGATTTTTGAAAGAGCCGCAAGGCGTTTAACAGGCTCAGGTAGGAAGTGGAAGTTTCATTTAAAAAACAATTAAATCAGCGAATCGGGCAAGCAAATCGCTCCGCCCTTGAGACGCTCCTGGTGTGGTGTGACACATGGCAGAGTTGGAATTCCAGGGTTAAAGATAAAGCACTCCCCAGCACCCTGCCAGAGAAAAACGTCCTTATTCCCCCTTATTAGAGTGTGTTTAAATATGTGTGTGTGTGTGTGTGTGTGTGTGTGTGTGTGTGTGTGTGTGTGTGTGTGTGTGTGTGTGTGTGTGTGTGTGTGTGTGTGTGTGTGTGTTACCTCTGGGTATACGTCCAGTACCCTGGCAGGTGGGACAGTGCGCCGTCTCTCCAGAGCTCTGTCTCCTGCTGTCATCCTTCTCAATTATAGGCCGGCTGTCATTGTCCTGGCCACTCCCACTGTGCTGTGACCCCACCCCCCCGCTGCCACCATCACACCTGCTGGGAACCCCCCCCATAGCTGAAGCGACACAAAAAAACATTCCAGTTACTAGTCAAGTAAAAAAAAAAAAAAAGATCCCAGTCAGACATGAAGCATAAGCGTAAGTTCCGGCAGGTCACGGAGTCCAGCTCGGCTATTATCTCAGCTGATAGCTGACAGTTCCTAAGCCAGCACACCAGCTGATTGATACTATAAGTAAAAGGTTGTTTGCTTCTTTGTTTAGAGCAGATTCAGTGCTACAGCGTGCACACAAACCTGATTGAAAAGGTATCAAAAATATAACAAATCAACTCAAATGAAACAGTCCTCTCTAAAACCAGTAGACAGAGATCCATTTACAATCGCTAACAACATCGGACCAACACTTTTCAACAAATCTGAGAACGCTTGCAGCCATAAAATCTAAAAAGGACTTTAATTTGGCTGTTATGTCCTTTAAAGTGCACAGTGGAAGGTGCGGAAAGTTATTGAGCAAGGCACAGGGGTCACAGTGCGGAGAAGCAGGGTCACCAGTGGCTAGGGTTGGGTACCGAAACCCTATGCAAACGGTAGTATTCGGACCGGATTAGAACGCAAATTTCGGTTCCGACTGAAATATTTTCCCTCTGTCACTCCGGACAGCGGCAGACTCTTTTTTTTTTTCCTTTCTCCCTTTTCTGCCGAGTGGCGCACATGCCTGCTCGCGGTGTGAAGCGCGTGTCCGCGCTATTCTTGGACATGCACTCTACAATCACTGCGGCTTTTTGTACACGCTCCGAAATGGACATAAAAATATCACACTTTCTCTGTAGTCTACCGTTAGCTAGCTACTGTTAATGTAGGCTACTTTTAAAATGGCATATTTTCCCTCTGGGCTCACCAAAACGGAAGTAAAGGCATATTAACCATTCATTGACTGCATGTGATCGCTAGTAAACATATTACACTTGCTCTGCTAGTCTATCGTTCAGGACAAGACCCTGTAGCCTGGTGGTGGGGGAAGAGGGACAGCCTCCCCAAATTGTCTGCCCTTTCAAACTCATACCTGTGTATACAGGTCTCTTGGACACCATCTGAGAGAGTTTTCTCCTGTGCAGGACATGCCATTAGTCAGGAGAGGTGTCTTATCTTCCCAGAGAAGGCAAATATGGTAATTTTTCTGCAAAAGAACTGCTAAAGTTTGAAGCTGGTTGGCATACCAACTCAACATTTATTTTGTTGTTACTTGTTAATAGTCTAACTGTTATTTGTTAAATAATTGTAGTTATGCGTTAGGTGACTTAGGTTTACTTATTATATATTTAAGTACTTTAAAACGCTAATATATTGTTCAATTTAAATCATTTTCAATTTAAAAAAAAATTGGAATCGGAATTGTTTTAAAAGTACCAGTTTGGCATTGGAATCGTAAAAATCCAAAACGGTACCCAACCCTACCGGTGGCATGACCAATCTGGAGTTTTATTTCATTTATTTTGGGTGTAAAGAAGGATTAAAAAAATGTTTCACAGATCATTGGGGTGGCTTCAGTCGGCTAGGTTTCAGTGGTTTTGAAAAGAATTCTGGGGTTATGACGGTGTGTTGAATAATATTGGAGAAACAGGAAGACCTGGGATCCGTTTCAGCAAGGAGGTTTAACAAACTCTGATTCTAACCCTGATCTCTGAGTTGATTTACCCTGAGATGGGAAACTCAGAGTTTTCGGTTCCAGAACAGCTGATATGAGTTGGTTCAATCAACTCAGAGAAGGTTCACTGAGTTAAGCGCGTGCACCACCACTACAAAAAGGCAGCATGAATGGAGCAATCATACTACGATTCACCATGGTAACAACCACAAACGGAAATATTCATGGGCACATACAGCAAGTTTGAACATATATTTCGTTAAAAAAGCAACACAGCGGCGAAGCACTGCTACTTCTGCTACTTGAGCGGAGTTACTAATCTAATCACTCCGCCAAAGTAGCAGTGCTTTGTCTTCTGAGAATATAGTTCACAGTTTGTTTACGGTTAGAAGACGGCTGTGCCTCATGCGACCTTGTTATTTGTACACGCTGTGACTATACAAATCACAACACGTAAATACGAAAATGTTGGCGTTATTTTGTCACTTATTGGGAGCAGTAGGCTAGATGGAGCCGGTTACCTCCAGGATCTGTGCTAAATTAGGCTAGCGGTGGGGGCGTCAGGGTATGTATGGACTTATCTAACTCTGGGGGATAGGGTGAATAAGCTAAAGTCCCAATAAGTCGGCGTGTTCCTTTAAGATTTGACAAATCTTTAAGTGTGAGCCAGACATTAGCTTCCTCTGAACTTTGGAACGTATGCTTGCATGGAATGAGGACAGTGGCTTTTGTCCCCTATCACTTACATTGAAGTCACTTTTAGAAGGGATCTCGTATTTTCCAGTATGGACAGGAGGAAAAATCTTTATATGATCACCTGACTATTGTTTGTGGACAGACTGGAAGAATGTAACCTGTCCTTTGAATTGACACGTTCAGCAATTACATATGGGTGGAATGTTCTGGTGTCCACAAACTTTTACCGATGCAGTGTGTAAAAGGTCTACTACAACTAATATTAAACAAAAGGTTGAACTATGTGCATCTGCATGTATATTTGCATATTTGTGGTCAGAAAATAGTTGACTAAACCGAATGAAAGAAAGAGGAAGGAGGACATTAGGATCTAAAAGCTATCCAGGCACTCAGGAAGAGCCTTGCAGCCAATTTTGTCCATAGGCGACTGCTACGAAAAATCCTCCTGCGGCCAAAAAAAGGATTACATATTCTGAATTTTTAATCCATGGAGAAAAGCAATTAAAAAAAACTGTGATGTCACCACAATGTAAAAAAGAGAGAAACACCACCTTGTGCCAATATGTGTAAATAAAAAGCATAATATTGCTATTATCAGTGCATTTACATGTAACAGAGCGGTAGGTGTGAGTGTATGTTAGAGACAGAAATGGATATTTAATTATTTGAATGAAACTAAAATTATGGCATAATGTATGATAAGAGTATTGGACTATGTGGTAGAATTTCTAATACCTAGGTGAGATCTGAAATAAAGCTTTATTCAACCATCGGGCCAACTGGGAATTTTGGAAAAAAATCTGATATCGCGACATTCTTGTCCTAATACCTCGATGGCGATATAGGGTTATATACAATTGGTGCTTTAACAAAATATCTTCACAATAAGATTTTTGATAAATAATTTTCAGTAATGTAGATATAATAACTAAGTGGGTAAAGAAGCTAGAAGTGTCTGGTAACACAGAAAAGTACCTCACTTTACTGTAATGCATCCTTTAAAAACAGTAAAAGACAACACTTAAGCCATTTACGATATTACAATATCCAAAATCGAAGACGATATCTAGTCACGATATCAATATAATATCGATATATTGCCCAGCCCTATTCAACCAAGTCTTTTATGTATTTATTTAGGCTAACTTTTAACAGCAAAACTATTTATACCGTATAGTACAAGTCCTGCATTCACATGTTTACCTTGAGTGAAAAAGAGTGTCATTATATCAGCCCAATGTCTTTAGCTAGCTACATGTAAAGTTACTTACCGTCTGTTTAAGGTGGAGCCTTCAACTTTGAAATAATGCTGAAGAGTTTGGCCCGTTTGGAACAGACACGTTTTCAACGGGTTAATATGTTGTAAAGTGGCGTTCTTTAAGTCTCATTTAACGAGTTATATGAGTTATCAAAACATGGTTACTTGTGTATTTGTTGTCAAATGCGCACAGAAGAAATAACGTCCCCCTTTTAGACGTCATGTTATTCTTGTCGGTTCTTGTATCTGCGTTGTAACTTTAGTCTACAGTCGCAACAAGCTCTTTATGTCGTACTTTCATTTCCGCCTCTCTCCAAATGTCCCTCAGTAGTTGGATAGTGTCACTGTGTGCTGAACGCTTACCTAGCCGCTGAGCTTCGGTTTTTCAAAATGTTGACAGCGTCCTTAGTTTCAGTCGTGTCTGCTGAGAATCAACGACGTCTTCTTGTTTGCTAATATTTGGTGGTGCAGGTAGCCGTTTATTGTCACACGCCTCCTACTCTCCTCCGTCTCTCCACACCGGAACACAATACACAAACACGTCCTGTCGGAACTTTCAAAGTAAATCTCTTTGATATACTATTTTACCCAGGTTTAACTAGCTTACTTTAGCGATACAGTCAGTGAGTAGTTTATTTATTTTATCTGTTGTTTATTTTAATAGGGACAGATACAAAAAAACATAGATTATTACATAAAGAACAATCCGATGCCTGTATCACAGTGTTTATAGCCATGGCTAATTCGCAACACCTGTCCCTACAAAGGCTTTTAACAGTTAAAATAATAAAGGAGTCAAATTTTTGCAATGAATACAATAAAATGTCCAGAAACCAGTTAGCAGCAATAAAAATAAGTATAGTAAATAAACACATTCACTCAAACTCACACAGATGCATACCTCACATACACACAGCTATACATTTCATATGACATGATCCAGAGATGTTCACAAGTAATTTTTTGGAAGTCCAAGTCAAGTCTCAAGTCTTTTGCCATGAGTCCAAGTCAAGTCCAAGTCAAGTCTCAAGTCTTTGAGGGGAAGTTCAAGTCAAGTCTCAAGTCTTTTGCCATGAGTCCAAGTCAAGTCCAAGTCAAGTCTCAAGTCTGATCTGTCCCTAACACTGTATTGTTAAATCTTATAAATTCAAAGCATGTCCTGTAGCTACCATCCATACAGTACAGTATCAAAATCAGCTGCAGGATAACTTTATGGGGTCTACTGCAATGCAATCTGAAGAAACACAAATTAAGGACTCTGTTTCAATTTCATAACTGTATTTTTCAACATTTTGGTATCTGCACCAAAGAATACATGTTTGTCTGTGTTACTAACTGGCTGTAAAGCCCAACCTCATCATGCATTACATTTTTCAGTGTTCAAAGTTTGAGGAAAACATCTGTATTGAAAGTTAATACACCAACCATGGTGCAAACATGTGAGAACTGATACTTTCCGTATTGCTATTTAACAAGAAAAATAAAAATTGGAATGAAAATAAATTGGAAAAAAATGAAGACAGTCTAATCTTAGTCTTAGTCTAATCTTCTGCTACTGGTGAAATATTAACCTAAGTCTGTCACATCATATGGATACAACTATAACAATACAATTTGCCTGTCCCCAGCATTAGCACAACACTTTGCGATGGTTAGCTTGTTACCTGTGGCGATATATGCTAAATGTAACGTCTCTTTCACATTAGCGTGAGTGGCTGACCTATCTGGGTGCTTTTTGAGATGTCTGATGAAGTTCGATGTTGTTGATCCAGCGTCATGTATCTTGGTGCCACACTCCTTGCATGTAGCTGTTCGCTTACTGCCACGGTTTATGAAGTTATTGTAAGCAAAACTAATGACAAAAGGCACAACTGCAGGAGGACTTGGTGTCACCATCGTCGCTGCATTTTTTGATGTGTGCGCGCGCCGCATAGCGCATGCGTACATTGCACATTACGGCAAAGGCCAAGGGACACGCAGCTCGTCATGCGTTTCCCCAACGTATATGCGCCAATAAAAGAAAATAGAAATACATAAATCAATTTAGATTTAAAAAGCAATAATTGCATGAAAATAGGTTGTTGACGAGTCTCGAAGCTCGAGTCCGAGTCAAGTCTCTAGTCTTTTGGGTCGAGTCCGAGTCAAGTCTGAAGTCAGCTGTTTGTGTGACTTAAGTGCGACTCGAGTCCGAGTCTCAGACTCGAGTCCCCATCTCTGACATGATCACACTGCTGCTGCTGTATGTACCATACTTTTGATAGTTTTTTAAAGGTGGACATTTTAGTTAGAGTCTTTATGGTTGTAGGAAGCCAGTTCCACAGATTGGCTCCTTTCACAGAAAAAACATTTTGGGCAAAAGATGTTTTACAAAATGGAACTTTACAGTCTCCACATACAGCAGCTCTCGTGGATCTGGAGGATTCCAGCCTGTTCACAAATTTACAAAGTGGCTCGGGTGCAAGTCCAGTCAAACATTTAAAAAACAAGTTTATATATCTAAGATTAACAAAATTAACAAAGTTTAAGATTTTATATTTATTTAAAATGTAACAGTGATGGAATTGAATGGGCTTTTTATCTAAAAATTTTAGGGCACGGTTATAAAGCCTCTCAATAGGCTTTAGGGTAGTTTGGCTAGCCTGAGACCAAACAGTGGTGCAGTAGTGTGTTTTGATATGGTCTGATTTACTTATGTACAATACTGTATTAAATTACCATCATACACACATTTTCAGGTACTTGTACTTAAGTATTTTCTTTTCATGCCACTTTCTACTTTAACTCTAAGTTTCAAATGGAAATATCAGACTTTTTACTTCACTACATTCATTTGACAGCTTTAGTTACTAGTTAAAAGTTCAAGGTCCCATGACATGGTGCTCTTTGGATGCTTTTATATAGACCTTAGTGGTCCCCTAATACTGTATCTGAAGTCTCTTTCCCGAAATTCAGCCTTGGTGCAGAATTACAGCCACTAGAGCCAGTCCCACAATGAGTTTTCCTTAGGATGTGCCATTTCTGTGTCTGTAGCTATTGAGGAGGAGAGAGGGGAGGGCAAGGTGGAGGGTGGGGGTGTGGCCTTGACCATCTGCCACTTTGCTCGTTTGAAAGCCATGATGTCTCTCTCTCATGGGCGGGCCAAATTCTTTGGGCGGGCAAAGCAGAGAAAGGGGAGGTAACCTTGCTCCTTATGACCTCATAAGAAGCAAGATTCCAGATTGGCCCAGCTGAGCTTTCATTTTCTCAAAGGCAGAGCAGGATACCCAGGGCTCGGTGTACACCTATCGCCATTTCTAGCCACTGGGGGACCATATTGCGCTGGGGGAACGCATATTAATGTTAAAAAAACTCATAAAGTGAAATTTTCATGCCATGGGACCTTTAAGAGCTTATACAATATGATGTTTTAAACTAACCAACAGTCCAAGTGAAATAGCAATAAAAGGCAATCTATTCTAAGTACAACTAAAATGATAAGTTAATTAATCAGCCGATTGACAAAAAAATTAATAGCCACTATTTTGATAATTTTTCATGCAAAAACGTTTCCTTCTTCCTTCCACAGCGGCGTCAAGTACGCAAGAGGATTAGGGACACAAAATGTATTTTAATTCTGAGAAAAAGTCAGAATTCTGAGATTTTTTTTACCTAAAAAAAAACAAAAACAAAAAACAAACTCAGACTTCTGAGAAAAAATGTCAGAATATTGACTTTAGACATTTTTCTGCTTTTTATACTTTAAGTACATTTTCCATATTATAGCTACCATTGCATTATCATCGCAGGACTTTTACTTTTTAAGTAAAGGATTTGAGTACTTCCTCTACTACTGCTGTACTCTACTTATTTTCAATACATCTCATACATCTTCAATAGCATTATTCTGCAGCAGGTGCCAACTGATGTTTGTTTAGGTTTCATTCTGCCCTTAAAATATCCCTCTGGATTTTCTGCTTGATCTTTATAAATCTATTAAAATATATTGGCACTTGTGTCTGTTTTGGCTCAGTGAAGGAACAAGAAATGCCTATTTTCAGCTGACTTTTTGTTGATCTTTTCTTTGATAGATTTGCTTGATCAAAATAAAAATCTTTGAGCCCATGTTTAAGTCTTACAGGCTGTGGTAACAGGACATTACAATACGTCCTTCCACTTTTATTTCGAAATACAAATCATCTTATTTCCGGTAACATCACTGCTATTTTTGGAAGTTTAGCTCAGCTGTTATTCAGCATTTTTTTTTTTTTTAACTAGACCACAACCCATACAAGTGGTGAGATGACAGCAGTGCTCCCATAGGCGTAGCATCAGTTTCTGCGCCCTGTGTATACAAATCTGAGTGGCCCCTTTCCACTTTTAATACATCCATTCTCAAAAATGTCTACATCAACAAATAAACACAGGCATCTTTAGTAGTTATTGGAATAATCAGTAATGAACTGTTTATACCACTCATTCACCAACACTAATACGATGAATTTTAAAAACTGCAGACAAACACAAACTTTTAATTCCAGGCTTCTTAAGAGCCCTTCCCATGTTAGGGCCCTGGGCTGTTAGGCTCAGGCATGGATCACTATCAAGTGTAAGCAGCAGTATTAGGGGCTGGTATGTATGTGTTAAGACACCACCCATCCTTCCACTCCCCTTTAAAATGTGTTAAAGGGGAGTGGAAGAATGGGTGGTGTCTGGCTGATTGTGGTGGGCTGGTCTGGGTCTCAAAAGTCCAGGGCTGATATTTTACCCCAGTCGAGCCCTGGTTAGGCGGCATTCACATAGGACCCAGAGGTGATTAGATGCAGGGTTGTGCGACGGTGTCGCCTGTTGTGTGTTTTCATTGCTCTCCGTGGTGCTAGTATTTAGACCACCAGCCTTTATTTTGATCTCAACTAAAAACTCCACACACACAAACACACACACACACACACACACACACACACACACACACACACACACACACACACACACACACACACACACACACACACACACACACACACACACACACACACACACACACGCATGCACTCTCTCACACATACGCACACACACACACACGGCTGATAAATAACAAACAAGAAATCCCTCATTAGTGTGATGACTTTAATTGGAGACACATTTGTACATCATAACCATGTTCATAAAGTGCAACATAGAAAAAAAAACTCAAACTATCCAGCTTTTCTCTTCCGCCATAAATACTTCACTTGTATTCATACCCCAATATGAAAATATTACACCTGACCGTCCCACGTGGAACACATTCACGTTAATATAAAGCCAAATGACAAACGGTACAGTATGTGAAAGTATGTGAAACTCTTCACCTTCATCGAGTGCACATTTCAGCCCGGTTACAGGAGTTTAGCTCAGGAACTGTGTATAGGCAGCAGGCGATGAACTCATAGGGACATCGCCAAAACAACCAAACAAAAAAAAAAACAGCCCATAATATGTTTCAGTCACATTTTCTTTTGAAGAACTTTTTTTTTATATACTATTTATCATAATTTTGGGGGCAATTCATTGTCCCTTCTTCTCATCTAACTTTGGCCAGGAAAGTGAATGAGCATTTTTCCCTTTTAACTTAGAGTTTGTTTCTATGGATTACTAAAGACTGTGATTTTTATTTGACTTATTTGACCTGTCCAAAATAACAAATGCAGAATTCACATATCTGTACTGAAGGTTTTGTTGTACTACTGATTTAGTGTATGTATTACATTAGGGGTGCACGATTCAGAAAATGTCACGATTCAATATCGATTTTCAGGCTCAAGATTCGATTCAAAATCGATTTTCGATTAAAAAACGATTCTCGATTTAAAAAAAAAAAAAACGATTCACAGTATGTACAGTGCCTTGCGAAAGTATTCGGCCCCGTTGAACTTTTCGACCTTTTGCCACATTTCAGGCTTCAAACATAAAGATATAAAACTGTAATTTTTTGTGAAGAATCAACAACAAGTGGGACACAATCATGAAGTTGTGTCCCACTATTTCAATAGTTATTATTTCAAACTGTTTTATTTCAAACTGTTTTAACAGATAAAAAACTGAAAAATTGGGCGTGCAAAATTATTCAGCCCCCTTAAGTTAATACTTTGTAGCGCCACCTTTTGCTGCGATTACAGCTGTAAGTCTCTTGGGGTATGTCTCTATCAGTTTTGCACATCGAGAGACTGAAATATTTGCCCATTCCTCCTTGCAAAACAGCTCGAGCTCAGTGAGGTTGGATGAAGAACGTTTGTGAACAGCAGTTTTCAGTTCTTTCCACAGATTCTCGATTGGATTCAGGTCTGGACTTTGACTTGGCCATTCTAACACCTGGATATGTTTATTTGTGAACCATTCCATTGTAGATTTTGCTTTATGTTTTGGATCATTTTCTTGTTGGAATACAAATCTCTGTCCCAGTCTCTTTTTTAACAGATAAAAAACTGAAAAATTGGGCGTGCAAAATTATTCAGCCCCTTTACTTTCAGTGCAGCAAACTCTCTCCAGAAGTTCAGTGAGGATCTCTGAATGATCCAATGTTGACCTAAATGACTAATGATGAAAAAAAGAATCCACCTGTGTGTAATCCAGAGATGTTCACAAGTCATTTTTTGGAAGTCCAAGTCAAGTCTCAAGTCTTTGAGCTTGAGTCCAAGTCAAGTCTCAAGTCTTTGAGGGGAAGTTCAAGTCAAGTCTCAAGTCTTTTGCCATGAGTCCAAGTCAAGTCTCAAGTCTTTGAGCTTGAGTCCAAGTCAAGTCTCAAGTCTTTGAGGGGAAGTTCAAGTCAAGTCTCAAGTCTTTTGCCATGAGTCCAAGTCAAGTCCAAGTCAAGTCTCAAGTCTGATCTGTCCCTACCACTGTATTGTTAAATCTTATGAATTCAAAGCATGTCCTGTAGCTACCATCCATACAGTACAGTATCAAAATCAGTTGTAGGATAACTTTATGGGGTCTACCGCAATGCAATCTGAAGAAACACAAATTAAGGACTCTGTTTCAATTTCATAACTGTATTTTTCAACATTTTGGTATCTGCACCAAAGAATACATGTTTGTCTGTGTTACTAACTGGCTGTAAAGCCCAACCTCATCATGCATTACATTTTTCAGTGTTCAAAGTTTGAGGAAAACATCTGTATTGAAAGTTAATACACCAACCATGGTGCAAACATGTGAGAACTGATACTTTCCGTATTGCTATTTAACAACAAGAAAAATAAAAATTGGAATGAAAATAAATTGGAAAAAAATGAAGACAGTCTAATCTTAGTCTTAGTCTAATCTTCTGCTACTGGTGAAATATTAACCTAAGTCTGTCACATCATATGGATACAACTGAAGTCTGAAGTCTGAAGTCTTTTGGGACGAGTCGCAAGTCAAGTCTGAAGTCTTTTGGGTCGAGTCCGAGTCAAGTCTGAAGTCAGCTGTTTGTGTGACTTAAGTGCGACTCGAGTCCGAGTCTCAGACTCAAGTCCCCATCTCTGGTGTAATCGAGTCGCCGTATAAATGCACCTGCTCTGTGACAGTCTCAGAGGTCCGTTTAAAGAGCAGAGAGCATCATGAAGAACAAGGAACACACCAGGCAGGTCCCAGATACTGTTGTGGAGAAGTTTAAAGCCGGATTTGGATACAAAAAGATTTCCCAAGCTTTAAACATCCCAAGGAGCACTGTGCAAGCGATAATATTGAAATGGAAGGAGTATCAGACCACTGCAAATCTACGAAGACCCGGCCGTCCCTCTAAACTTTCAGCTCATACAAGGAGAAGACTGATCAGAGATGCAGCCAAGAGGCCCATGATCACTCTGGATGAACTGCAGAGATCTACAGCTGAGGTGGGAGACTCTGTCCATAGGACAACAATCAGTCGTATACTGCACAAATCTGGCCTTTATGGAAGAGTGGCAAGAAGAACGCCATTTCTTAAAGATATCCATAAAAAGTGTCGTTTAAAGTTTGCCACAAGCCACCTGGGAGACACACCAAACGTGGAAGAAGGTGCTCTGGTCAGATGAAACCAAAATCGAACTTTTTGGCAACAATGCAAAACGTTATGTTTGGCGTAAAAGCAACACAGCTCATCACCCTGAACACACCATCCCCACTGTCAAACATGGTGGTGGCAGCATCATGGTTTGGGCCTGCTTTTCTTCAGCAGGGACAGGGAAGATGGTTAAAATTGATGGGAAGATGGATGAAGCCAAATACAGGACCATTCTGGAAGAAAACCTGATGGAGTCTGCAAAAGACCTGAGACTGGGACGGAGATTTGTCTTCCAACAAGACAATGATCCAAAACATAAAGCAAAATCTACAATGGAATGGTTCACAAATAAACATATCCAGGTGTTAGAATGGCCAAGTCAAAGTCCAGACCTGAATCCAATCAAGAATCTGTGGAAAGAACTGAAAACTGCTGTTCACAAACGCTCTCCATCCAACCTCACTGAGCTCGAGCTGTTTTGCAAGGAGGAATGGGCAAACATTTCAGTCTCTCGATGTGCAAAACTGATAGAGAGATACCCCAAGCGACTTACAGCTGTAATCGCAGCAAAAGGTGGCGCTACAAAGTATTAACTTAAGGGGGCTGAATAATTTTGCACGCCCAATTTTTCAGTTTTTTATCTGTAAAACCAGTTTGAAATATCCAATAAATGTCGTTCCACTTCATGATTGTGTCCCACTTGTTGTTGATTCTTCACAAAAAATTACAGTTTTATATCTTTATGTTTGAAGCCTGAAATGTGGCAAAAGGTCGAAAAGTTCAAGGGGGCCGAATACTTTCGCAAGGCACTGTAAATGTATTTGCTTTTCCCATGTGATTGCAGTAGACATACAATACAAAAATAAATAATGAATTGATTTGGAATCGGTAGAGTTTAAAACGCGATTGAATCGATTTTTTTGCACGTCCCTATATTACATACACAAAGCTAATCATAATCCTACAAGAAGTGCTGTTTCATTAAATTATGTTTTCAACTCCAACCCCAAATCCTTCAAGTCCACTCATTGGTAAAAAATAAAATAAAATCACAATTAAACCGATAAACCTGGTAACATTTGTTTTAGTTTTTTTAACATAAAGGAAACACTAACACACACACACACACACACACACACACACACACACGCACACACACACACACACAGCAGAGCAAATTCAACCACCACACAATAAGCCTAAAAATACAACATCATCACCAAAGTCTTCAAGCATTCAAAGCAAAAGCACCTTAAACAATCTTAACTTAAACTAATAAAGTTAACTGATAGTCATTGCTTCCAACTAGGAGGTTCCGTATATATATACATTTGTGAAGGGGAAAAAAACAAACATGTTTTCACATTGTTACACACTTTTTTGATTCCAGTTTAAGTTTGGAATGACCTTACCGTTACTGTACATACTCTTTATGCGCTCTGAAAGAAGTCCACATCCTTGAGGAGTATCAGCCCTCGCACCCGACCACTTTGAAGAAGCACAGATGACGCAAAATGATATGAACACATACATGTAATCTTTGCTGAGGGGATTCAACTTAACTGATGCTGCATCCTATTTGAAGTCATTAAACGTATGTTCACACGTGTTACAAATTAACCAACATGAAATAATTTGGACTGACACGTAACTCATTTATTGGACAGTTCTGGTGATGTCATCCTGCATCACCAGCACTGGACCCATTTAAATGATGACAAACGGTAGAGATGCTGCAGTAGATCACACACACAATACACGTCAGCACACAAGCGCAGGCGTCAACACTTGGGCTTCCTGTCCCTCATTGCAGCCGAATACTGACTATAACGGAGTATAGCAGAACTTTACACCGTGATAAATCGCCAATAAAGGACTCTAATCCACACACTACACAACTGGACATGTTCCAGATGCAATATGATCCAAAACTGGGGAGAAATTATTAACATCGGCAACCGAGAGTGCATGTAAAACATAAACACAGCAGTAACGTCTGTTGACTGGTGTTGAAGCCCAAGTGATGACGCCTGCGCAGAATGCTCGTGTTGGCGTCGACACGTGTATCTATCAGTAGAAATAGGGTTCTCCAAGGCTAACTACCGTTATTTAAACCTGGACCCTATTTTTCCTATGTGTTTGTGTGTAAGTGACTGATATGAACAACAATCTTTGAAACGGGTCCAGAATTAAAACGCTGTAACTGGCAGCCACAGACCAGGCTGCAATGTAACCGTATGGGGCAAATGTGCATCGTCAATTTGGTCCACTAAAACAGTCCTTCCAGAAAAATGCGGAGTTTTTTTGTGATTGTTGCGGGCAAAAATCCTTGATCATGTGGCACATTTTCTTAAAAAATGCGATGGAATATGCGGGATATTTATGCAGTTTTATGCGATGAAATTGCGGGAAATTGTAAAAATTGCGGTTTCATCATGGCTTCATCGCGGGGTTTGCAGCTTTTCGATGATGTTCACGTCGCATAATTATGTCACTTCATAACGTTCCCATGGCAACAGGGTAAAATGGCTGCTCTTGTGTGAAGTAAATGCAACATTTTTCAACTTTCTGCTTAGATATATGTGACTTTTTTTGCAGCGAAAATGCGGGGATTATGAAATCATGCAAGCCCCCCATATTTTGCGCGGAAATCGGCAATTTATGCGGCGAAAGTGCAGCGTATTTGAAAAAATGCGGCCCCCGCATAAATATGCGGACTTTGGCTGATTATGCATTGAATTATGCGATCGCATAATCACGTTTTTCTGGAGGGACTGACTAAAAGTGCTTTATTTTTCCGCTCAGACTCAGATTAATATTCTAAGTGTCTGACAACATTATGGAAAGGATCCCTACTTTTTTGAAAGCTCTTTGAGACCTTTTTGTTTAACCAGAAACAGCTCTGAAGTCACTAGCGCTAAACCCACCAGACTCCATTTAAAAAAACAATACTTTTAGCGTGTATAGAACCAACATATTTTCACATGTAAAACTATGTGTTCATTTCAACCCAAACTAGTTGTGATGGTTGGAAAAGTGGAAAGACGACCCAAAACGGCTTTTCATAGTTTTTATTTTGTTTTTGTCAACTTTGAATGAGTGTATTTTACGATGCTAAAATTACTGCTTATTTACATGAAGTCTGGTGGCTTTAGCAAACGCAATTTCGCGCAGATTTTTATGTTTAAAAAAAAAAAGGATCTTACTCTTTAAGAGAAAGGTCGACCGTCATCCATGTCTCAAGTAAAGGGGCAAAGCTGGAATGTGCTATGTGTAGCATTTCTACGCCAAAAAAAATCATAACCATGATTATTTTGATGTGGGAATATATCTGCTAACCACTTAAGCTGCATCTTACCTTAGCTGTCAAATCTGTTTCATTACTTTACAGCATGGAACTGTTTAGTATATGAAGGTAACACAAGCTCCCGTTAGCACACTGTGTCACATTAAAACACATATTTGCTGTTACTGACGGCTTTGATCAGCTTTTATACTTCTCCTTGCCCAATGCCCTCTTTGCAGGCTGCAGTGGGGCTCATGGGATATGTAGTCCTGATTTTGGGAAATGATAAATGCTACACATAGCTCCTTAGAGATTTTAAGAACATGTCTCTTTCTTCATCTCTCTTAAATTCCTATGCAAACCAGCTACCCTGCCACTATCAAGACCTAAGCTGATAATACTACAGACAGTGGGTGTTGGATGCTCTAGTACAATTACCCAAAGAATTTGCTGGAATGTCTCCTTATATGGTCATATAGAAGATTGATCTCCAACCAACTGGACAAATCAGAGGAGAGATGGCCGAATGGTAGATGAGCAGAAAAGAATTTCTCTCCTCCAGTCTTTCCTCCTCTCTTCATCCATGATTTCTTGTTTCATCTCCTGCTCTCTTCTTTTCTCCGCTTCCTGCTCGTCTTCCTCTCTCTCTCTCATCAGTAGCGTGTGGAGTACCAGTCATTGTCAGTCATCTGAACCAGCTCGTTGACCACGTCCAGCAGGTTGTAGTTGTATTTCATCAGCAGCCGCTGGTTCAGCGGCCGATCCCCAAAGCCCATCTCCACCAGCACGGCCATCATGGTGTCCTGAGTGGACGCGTCCACTGGAGGCTGCATAGAAACGACATCCAATCAGTCCATGATACCTGCTACTGATTTTATAAAACCAAATGTCCCGGCAACATTTCACTAGGGTTGGGTACCGTTTGGATTTTTACGATTCCGATGCCGAACCGGTACTTTTAAAACGATTCCAATTCCTAACCGATTCCTAAACCGATTCTTGAAGTCAGTGAATGGTTAATATGCCTTTACGTCCGTTTTGGTGAGCCCAGAGGGAAAATATGGCATTTTAAAAGTAGCCTACATTAACGATAGCTAGCTAACAGTAGACTATAGAGAAAGTGTGATATTTTTATGTCCATTTCGGAGCGTGTAGAAAAAGATGTCTATCAACTGTGATTGTAGAGTGCATGTGGAACCGGGTTTCGATACCCAACCCTACATTTCACCAGACTAAGTTAACAAATGACCCCTCCCTTGAACAGCGCCTGTCCAATCGGGCGGCAGGCCTGGCTATGGATTTCTCCACACGTTGGAGCTGTGTGGCTGTAGTTACAGAGATACTATGTATACGAAGACGATGGTCTGTTCTTTTAACCTCTTCTAAACCACAAATATAAAAGGTTATGCGAAAGAAACCCTGTTTACGACTATCATATCCACTGTGTAGTATAGTGTATAAGATTGGGCATTGAGAAGCAGTTCCAACTGGGAATCGTTTCAAACATTACGATCCCAATGGAATCCTTCTTTTTTTTATTGGAATTGTTTGGGAATCGTTGGGACTTTTGGTATCAAATCCGATCATAGGTTCCAAATTTAACACGCGCAAGTTTGGGTTTCCATAATGACCACGGTACTTCCAGGTGCTTGTTGTGTTGCAGCCATGGAGCACAGTAAGCGGCGCTCTGACGTGTGGCTTTATTTTACACTGAAAAAGCTGAAAAATGTTCCTCTTATCTGTGAAATAAGCATGTGACCCGTTTCAACTCCACCCATCGATGAATTGGAATCAAGAAGCGAAAAGAAACGGAAATGGAAAGAAAGAATCTGGATTGGAATCAGAACTGTTAAAATCGAAATGACGCCCAACCCTAACTATGTAGTGCCGAAAGCCCGTCCTGTATACTATTTTATCAGACATTAGGCAGCTCTCTCCTGCTCTATTGAATGTGGGAAAGTTTATACTCCAGCAACCCCAGCCACTCGAGTTATGTGCACCAAAGTGCTCCTATAAATATGAAAATGTCACCCTGAAGCCATTTCTGTTAGATGCCATGAGCACAGTTATCCATAATTTACAGAAACAGGAAAATATTGTATAGGGAAAATTGGATTGGCCTTGGTAATGGCAGATATCTAATATTAAAGGATTTTGGAACAAAAAAAAAAAAGATCAGGACAGCCCTAGTTTTAGTACTTTAAGAGGAGCGTGAACTACTTAACAGCATGAGGAATGACGTAAGATGAGTAGATATAAAGTGCTAGCTGACCTGTGTGGGGCCTTGTCCTGTGAACAGAGCCTTGTAGGCGGAAGCAGCTACTGACAGAGCTCCTTTCACCAGGCCGCTTGTGATGCCTGGGTGCCTGAGAAGGGACAAAAAAATAAGTTACACTTCAGGGTTCAACGTTAAGGTTTTTTTTTCATACGGTAGGGTGAAGTGAAAAAAATTCTTCTTGCCCCAAGGCCATTTTTACTGGAACACTATACAAATTGTTGTTTTTTTTCCCGGAAAAAAAAAACATCAAAAGCGTCGGGAGGGAAAAAATGGTCAAAAAGCATCAAAAATCTTTAAAAAAAATATCAAAATAAGTCAACTAATTTTTTTTTTTTTACTTTTTTTTTTAAATCGTCAAAAGCGTTGAAAAGAACTGTGAAAACCCTCCTGAAAAAGGCATTAAAAAAACCCGTCAAATGTAAAAAAAAAAAAAAAAAAAAAAGTAAATTCTTGATTGACCAACGGCACATTCAAATCATCAACAAGCGTTCTCCAACGGGGACAAGAGAACAATAACGTCATTTATGATACAACAGAAATAATGATGTATTGAATTATAAACGCTGCATTTCTGCAAATGTTTTGGCATCTATAGAATTATTTTTGTGTCTTTAATACCAAGCAAAACTTCTCATGTATCAAATAAAAAACACTAACTCAAGCAAAAAAATTGTCACATCAAAAGGTAAAACTTAAAACTTGCAAACAAAACATTTGTGTAGTCGTAAACTATTGCTCTTTTATTCGTTTGATAAGATGACCTTTTGTTTACAGTTCCCTCTGTTTCTTTCTCAATGATCAGTCTTTTGCTCTCTCCAACACGTTTGCAGTTTTGCTCCCAGCTTTCTCGTTTGCGCTTCCCAAGTCTTTGCTTGCGATTCTGACACAAACATCTCGTGTGGGCGGGTCTTACAGGGGTGCATCCCCATTGGCTAATGAGTTTTTGAGTGACAGCTCAGCTCAGTGCCTGCCTGCCCCCTGACGTTTCAGTGCAGCCAACGTTAGACACACAAACCACTCCACAGCTGATTCCTACAAGATTAATAAAGTGTAAGTATTGATCATATATATTGTCTGTGATCTACGTTAAAAACATGGTTACTAGACGTTTGTTGTTTCAAGTTACTAGCTAGCTAGTAAAGCTGTTTAAGTTAGCATTTAACGTTAGCTAACTGCTAACGTTATCTAAAACTTGTAGCTACGTTATTGAGCTAGCTAATTTGCCATGGGAATCATAGACTGTATATAAGATATAGCTAGGCTTAGTGAGGCCTTACTCAATGGAGCTGTATTAATGATCGTCTTCTCTCTGTAGAACAAGTAAACATTGTGGGAGGTGCAGGACCCGAGCAGAGCTACGATGCTGTCCCAGGTAACGTTAGCTAGGTCAGTAACGTAGCTATATAATGTATTATATGTAGAGATTTACACATACATTAGATAATGTTCCATCTGTACACACTGTTTCTTTTATTGCACTGCTGCAAGATGGAAGATAACTGACATATTTTTTGTATATTTTTATTTTAACGCTGTAAATTTCAACAATATTTAGAATTAATGCATATTGTTACTACTGTCCAAACTACGGTATGTAATTTAACTAACAGGCCCTTGACAAATACTTTGCTTAGTCATCATTATTGTTTTTTAGTGATGTGCATGGCTGATGGAGCTCGGGTCCTGGGGGCTGCCCTGGACCACCTTGGCAGATTATCCAGCAAGGGAAAAGCAGAAGGATCATTTCAGTAAATTCAACATTAAGCCATATTGTACTTTACACATGTAGTCAACATGGAGGTAGGAATCTAGAAAGTGTGATCAATAATATTCCAGAAATAAGTGTTCCAGTAGTGATTATGAAAGCTGGAAAAGTGTTCCTAGAGTGCAAAGGCTTTATTAAAATTATTTATTATCGAGGTCAATTCAAACACTTGTTATCATCTAATAAGGTACTTCAAGCTTTACAATAAGAAGTCAAGGAAGTGAAAGACTACAGCCACATCCCAGCCCTGTAAAGAGCTGTCCTGCAGAAAAGGCTGTTGTCCAGACTGGAGTGGTGAGCCATCAGTGAGCTCAGGAGACCAGATGATCCCAGGCGTCCAGGAGTTGTGTGTGATATTCCTGCACCACCCTCAGAAGTGTTGTTGTAGACACAAGTCAGCTGAGAAATACAGCTTGCCTTAGGTGAAACTGAATATGTGAAATATATACATAACCCAATTACTCAGTATGTTTGTGTATTGTTGGTGATGAAAAACTGATCTTGACCTGTGATGTACTGCAAATAATGAGTTCCAGCTTCTTCTACCACCGAGGCCCCAGCAAAAATATTTTCAAATATCCATTGTGTATGTAAAGTTTTATATTGGACTAAAAATAAAGCATTATCATAGTCTCAACCTTATTTCCTGCATCATATAATGAACCAAACAGACAATGGTGAAATGTAAAAAAGTGTTTTAATATATTATGTGCATTTTAAAATATTACAGTAAAACAATGTAAACACAAATAAGATTACAGGACAGTATACTGTAGTAGGATATGTTGACATACAATGGGCTTAGAAACTACAAGTACACATGAAAATAAACTTTAGAAAAAGGTGTTAATTGAGTATCTCAGTAAAATATGATCAGTACATACTCTATGGGTCTATACCCTGGCTGTTTGAAGCCTTAGCACACGTAGTGTTTCCTCCACAGAGAGACTGAAGGCTCCTCTCCCTCTGCTGCTACCATGTCCTCCTGGTTGGACTGCCTGCTGCCTGATGTGAGCTGTAATAGAAAATTATAACAAAGTTCCTTAGACAAATCAAATGGTAACAAAGTTCTTATTGATAACTGAGGCTTCCAAGGTTGGGTAATTTACAATTAAAATAACTTGCTTTTAAGTAGCCATTACCATTAAAGTGTAGGCTTTAAAAACACTGAACACTTTCCTTCTGCTGACCTGCTTGCACATGCAGAATACATGTAATTAGAGTTAGGATAGCCAGTCTTTATCATAACTAGGAAAGTACAGATGAACATTATGTCATTCTTGTTCTGGTCTTGTGATGTCATCCTCTATGTTATAATAATGCACATAACTATAAAGATGAACCAGTTAAGCAGTACTAACACTGCATATGTACTGTATGTGTCAACCTCTAGATATAATACATTATATCCACAGCTTCTACATTGTACAACTTAACCAATACCCTAGCATTGTGTATTATCAGACCAATAGCAACCACACCAATTTGTAGGTAGCTGGATAGTAATTTGTCATAATAGACCATATAGCTACGTTACTGACCTAGCTAACGTTACCTGGGACAGCATCGTAGCTCTGCTCGGGTCCTGCACCTCCCACAATGTTTACTTGTTCTACAGAGAGAAGACGATCATTAATACAGCTCCATTGAGTAAGGCCTCACTAAGCCTAGCTATATCTTATATACAGTCTATGATTCCCATGGCAAATTAGCTAGCTCAATAACGTAGCTACAAGTTTTAGATAACGTTAGCAGTTAGCTAACGTTAAATGCTAACTTAAACAGCTTTACTAGCTAGCTAGTAACTTGAAACAACAAACGTCTAGTAACCATGTTTTTAACGTAGATCACAGACAATATATATGATCAATACTTACACTTTATTAATCTTGTAGGAATCAGCTGTGGAGTGGTTTGTGTGTCTAACGTTGGCTGCACTGAAACGTCAGGGGGCAGGCAGGCACTGTGCTGAGCTGTCACTCAAAAACTCATTAGCCAATGGGGATGCACCCCTGTAAGACCCGCCCACACGAGATGTTTGTGTCAGAATCGCAAGCAAAGACTTGGGAAGCGCAAACGAGAAAGCTGGGAGCAAAACTGCAAACGTGTTGGAGAGAGCAAAAGACTGATCATTGAGAAAGAAGCAGAGGGAACTGTAAACAAAAGGACATAATATCAAACAAATAAAAGACCAATAGTCTACGACTACACAAATGTTTTGTTTGCAAGATTTAAGTTTTACCTATGAGGTGACAATTCTTTTGCTTGAGTTATTGTTTTTTGTTTGATACTTGAGAAGTTTTGCTTGGAATTAAAGACACAAAACTAATCCCATAGGCATCAAGCTTAACTTTGGTTGAACTTTGACACATGCATTTAGACCATTTAACGACACCCTGACAGTGCAGACGTTTTAAGCTAACACAGATGATTAGCTGTGTTAGCTTCCTCTTTTTAGTAACGTCCTATAAACTAGTGCTCCTCATAATAAGAATGATTTGAGAGAAAACAGTCAATGTTACAAATACTTGAAAAAAATTGTGTTAATGTCTCGTTAGCAACAGTGCTAATGAGCTTGCTAACTGACAGTTGGCAAGCAGTTAGCAAGCGTGCCAGCTCAGATAAAAATCTTGAATCAAATGATGTACAAAACGGAGAAATGCCAAGGGGGGTGTGTGTGGTGTGTGTGTGTGTGTGTACTGGCGGACCAGTAGCAAGCAGTCAGAAGCTCTGGAGCTTTTGTGACAGACTAGCACTAGCATTTTCCAGCTAGCTAGCAGTTAGTGGTTAGCTCACCAGCAACAATAGTAACCACCACCAAGCTTTTGGAACTAAATCTCGTGCCGTACAATTTTCTGGAACGAGCAGGTCTTTATGCAGCACACGTTTTACTTGAGACAGGTTTTAGTAAGGGGCCTTCATGCAGCCAGCAGAACATTATGTGTCCTTTATATAAACTGCTGATACTCCGCTATATATGCTGGTTTGACTTTGAATGAGTGTGTTAGACCTGGGGTGCTCAGGGTTGTCGTCCTCGGTGTCTTCAGTAGCTTCAGTATCATCTGTCTGAGTTTGTTCAAGACCAGAGGCTGAGGGACAACACAACATCAGAATCAGAAAGGAGTTTATTGCCACAGTAAGTTGCATATATGTGGAATTTGCCTTGGTGATTGGTGCATACACACACAAACAAAACTCATAAGGAATAAACAACAAATACAGTAACAGAAACAAATAAATACAATATATACAAATAGTTGTTTAGTACAAGAAAAACGAGGCAGAATGGGTTATATAGCATCACATCACCTCCGACTCCATCATACATCTATCCAGTTTCAAAAATAAAACATACATTCATTCACATCTGTAAGTCTCAACATCCATGACACATGCAGTCAGTATCAGCATGTATAGGAAGAAGTGTTCGAGAGTTTTTGCTAGATTTTATACATTTGATCCGGTTAGTTTTGGTTTCACATTGCAATGATGCGAGCGCAATAAATAACTATACATGACATACCTACGTCCTGTCGCCATCACCTACGTGCGTTTGCCTATACTTGCCATTGTTTGGTTTGTAGATGTGCGTGCGTCTGACGATGGCGTGTTGTCAACTTGGCGGGTAGCCTTCTATCACCGTTTGAATATAGGGAGAAAAATTAATGGACAGATTAATTTAGTTGCCCATTTAACAATACTATTATGGCATTACTACCAGTAGCATTTTTGTGTACTGCTGCTGTTGCAGCAGTGTCTTGGTCTTCAGGTAGCACTGCTCCCCTGTCCTCTCGGAAAATAACTGAAAAGTGTCAAATCTTTGTGAATTTCTTTCCAACGGACTCTTTATTAAGTCATCGGGCCAAAATTTCTATTAAACATTTGGTCTTTTCTCCCCTTGTGCTTTTTTTAAATTGTGTTGTTTTTTTCTTCTTTTTACGGTTCTGACAATGGCAGAACTTCATGTAATTGGTCCAAAAGTCCGAACTACCCTAAAGAAGATCTACACACTACGACGACCCTAAGTATGGTTCAATTTGATCTTGACCAAGACCACCTCTTATCGTCAGAAAGGTTCGGCTGTTTGGTCCGGGGGAGGTCTCACAACTGTAATTTGGGTTCAGATCAAACTGAAAAGTCAGAAAGTCCGGATAAAAAGAGGTAGGTGTGAAAGGGCCCTAGTCTTGTTATTTCACTGGCAGTGATACATCGATGTGCTTACCATCCTCAGTTTGGTACAGCTCAGAGCCCTCTGCTCCCTCCTTGGCAGCATCAGGGTCAACATCTGGTTCTCCACTACTCCCTGGACTGCATGACATCAAGAGCAAGGCATGTTTCAAGCATTTACAACCAGTTGGACAAACACTGTGAACCCCTAGTTTGGATCAACGGAAGTACCTTCCCAGGATAAAGCCCCTCCCCTTCCTCTCTCTGTGTGTTGCTGTTCTCAAACTCCGTTCGTTTTGGGAACAACCGCAAACTTCGAGCTAATGAGCTACACGCTAAAAATTTTTTTTGTTTTGAAGAAAATTTGGATGGTGCAACAAGGCCAGCCTGCTTGGATCTTTCGGGGAATGATTGTAAAGATTTACAAAGAATATGTTTACAGCATTTCCTCTCTAACTGGGACCAACGGGATTGCTGTGGCCGAAGTACACATGACCATACACTGGTAAGAGCCAATGAGGTTTAACCATGTAACTATGTAATTTAAATAGCTCACGTTATTGTATTGTGTCAACAGTTAACTTCATTTAATATTGTATGTGGAGTTTTCTGTTGCAATGTGCAAATGAGGCACCATTCCTCAAGATGAGAGCAATGCTGCGACCAAATTTCATGATTATCAAAGGAACTGTCTGAGTGTGATTGGGTCCAAAGCTAATATGACATGACTCTGTTGTCATACTGATGAAATTAGTGCTGTGGACATGTACATATGTACTTAATTTATCAAGACAACAAGTAAACACAGAAGTAGTAATGTGTTGCTTAGCAGCAAATTAAAATGGGAGCGGATCAGAGAACAAGGAGGCTTGTTATTATAATAGGATGGATACATACTTATGAAATTAGAGGGACTTAGAAGTAATGGCATGGTCTTCAGTGTTAGCCTGTTTGACATAAAGGCCTGCAGTACATTGCTGCTGTGCTTGTATCCCATCCTCCACACTGACCTTGGTGTGACGGTGGCTTTGGGCGGCGCCACCACTTCAGGAGTCAACGGCTCATCGTCCAGCGTCTGAGACGTACAAAGCATGTCGTTGGCGCTGCTGGCGCCCGACACCCCCGTCCCTGAAGCCGCCGTGGCTTCATCCACCTCACCCAGCTCCCCCTCTGAGGGGGAAGTGCCCGGGTGGTCGGGAGATGGGGTTTCTGGGTCTGTGGGGGTCTTGGCTGGGATGTCCCCGGGCTGGGACAAAGCAGAGCTGCAATGGGACAAGGAATTGGGAGTTAAAGGGAATGTGACAACTGTTGCTATAGACCTTTTCAATGGAATTCCATTACTAGGCAACAACCTGGCCCCTTGTTAACTTCCTGTCAGTTGATGCCATTCACATATACTGCAACAGGAAATCAACTTGGGTCCATTTAGAATGTTTATGTTTACATCTGTAAAAAGGTCTTAGAGGTTTTTTACCTAGGCTGTTTTGGAAACCGCCTACTATACTAGCGGTACGTACTGATTTGGCCAAAATGTAGCATGTAGTATGCAGTATGTAAACAAAAGCAAAAATATACCAAAAATACCCGGATGTCGCACTGATTCGGAATAAAATGTCCAGTATGCATCAGACCAGACTACCTCGCTTACTGTATCCCACAATGCAAAGCGCTGGAACAACTGTGACCAACAACTGGAATCTTTTTACTATTTTCGTCTGCTGTTTCAACATTGAATTCACTTCTAAGATTTTTTTAAGCGAGAAATCAACATGTATGGATTTTGAATATGGACAGTTTTATGAAAATGCATGGCGTATCACAAATATTTGGAGTTGAGAAGCTCAGCACAAGCAGACGCGACACCAGCTAGTGGCTGCCCAAGTCGCTAGCTAGCGTCCGACTCAAAAGGCCCCGCTGTGAGCTGGAGCTCTCTCAGGAGACGGGTCCCGAGGCTTTATTTTACCCGTTGATGAACCGTTTTCTTAAATAACACAAATATGTATTATAAGAATAACGGGAACCTTGGTGGTTATCCGCCTTTACAGAGTTTAAATGCTCCATATGACTCGGAAAAAGAAAATCACATCCAGGGCCAGACATGTTGAGGTTATTGACATGCTTTTTATTTCATTGAAAAAGGAAAATATCTTTGACTGTATTACTGCATGTCGCTTTCTTTGACATCCAATTTTGACTTTTTTTTATTGCTTTCTCAGACGTTTTTGTCGCTTTTTGACATTGCCAAAAAGTCGCCAAAAAGTCCTAAAAAAGTCAGCAAAAAAAGTTCCTTGAACATGAAAACTCTCTGCTTCTGGGGGAATTTCTGAGTCTCACAGTGGGTAAAGCTGCCAAATTCTGCTTTGAGTGTCGCGTGACGGCAGTTTGAAAAACACTTTCCCGGGTTTTTGGTTTGGCGCACAACTAGGCAGGGCCACAATCTATTGTGAACATGAATTGAAATGCTGGCCGTAACTAAATGGAAATTAAGAGTGCAGTAGGCAGTTTCGAATACAGCCCTATTTTAAAAAATATGTCTAATCACTGATGTTTTTGTATCAATTGTTGCCTGTTTATTGTACATGTAACCATTGTTTGCAGTCACCACAGATTTCCATTGTCTGAACTGAACGTGAGCGGCGCCGGGTGCTGTTCTGCCCAGCCAACAGTCCCGTACCTGTACATGGACTCCCCCAGTGGCCGACTGGTGTCAAAGCAGTCAGGGAGGATGATGATGTAATCCTCTGAGGAGGTGGAGGAGGAGCGACTCCTCATCCGTTCTCTCTTCTCCTCTCCCTCTTTCTCCTTCTCCTCCTCGGGCCCTGTCTCTCTCTCCTCCACCCTGGACTCCGCACACATGTTCATCGGGGACTCCTCACCTTCAACTAAGTTGGGATCAACAAAAAACGGATATGCTTCACAGACTATACAGTAGGCATGGGCCGGTTACTGGTTTCAAGGTATACCGCGGTTTGAAAAAAGTCATGGTTTTAAAACTACTAACATTTTACGTCATACCATTCCTTAGGACTGCACAATTAATCAAATTTTAATCACAATCACAATTTTGGCTTCCCACGATCAAATTCACGTGATCGAGCGATATTTAAAATGCTTCATTCTGTTCATAGAACGCTCTGTATCAAAGTTAGTTTTTTTCCAAAGCTCCATAAACCACTCTCTGAACACGTGCCTCCATGAGCCAATCAGAGTTGTTCCCTGCATCATGCAGCTTAGTTTAGATGTAGACACAGAGGACAGAGTAACGTGAGGAAAATTCCACAACATATATCAGTCGGTCATAAGTCGTCACCATAAGGTGTACCAGTTTACCAGTAAACGCAACATTTTGTCCCGTCTGTGTTGTTGTGCAGTGACCAGTGCTAGTTTGAGTCTTTTAGCTCATAGCTTTAGCGGCAGACTGTTGTCCGTCCTGCTACACGCTCACACTACACCGTTTAGCTGTCAGTATTTTAGCCGTGTTTACTACTGTAGCTAATGGTAGGCTAATGTTAGCTGCTGTGTAACGTGTTATTAGTGTTTACTAGCGTGACATGCAGCGATGTTTCTGTTGCCTCTAACGTCTGTTTTGGAGCATCAGAGCGCAATGCAGACATTTAAGTGGCACCGTAATCCGCGTTGCTATTTCGTCTGGTAGATACCGGGCACCAGTGCCCTATTGGCACCAGATTTTAACATGCGCCGTTAACATCATATCTTTTCACGGCAAACACGCATGTTTGGAAAGCGGTCGCACAACAGCTGAAATGGCATACTCCTTCATAGTATCCTTCAACAAAGGAGGAATGTAGCACAATATGGATGTATTGGCAGGAATGTAGCACAATATGGATGTATTGGCAGGAATGTAGCACAATATGGATGTATTGGCAGGAATGTAGCACAATATGGATGTGAAAGCAGTTATAATTAGCCTATGTGACAATAACATTTGTTTTGGTTAAAATCAACAAATAATTGTGATAATTAATCGTGATCAATATATTGATCAAAATAATCGTGATTATCATTTTGGCCATAATTGTGCAGCCCTACCATTCCTGCGGTAAGCAGGAAGCTTTTTTCATAGACAGAAAGTGCAGTTTAGAAATCCGTCTCCCTGCCAGTGTGCAGTGTGTTTCAATGGGAACCCAGACATTTAAAAAATAATACATTTTAAAGCTGTACTTGCAATACCGTAATACCGTGAAACCGTGATATTTTTGCTGAAGGTTATCATACCGTCAGAATCTTATACCGGCCCATGCCTACTATACAGGGCACAGCACTTAAAGGACAATTCTGGCGCAAAATGAACCTAGGGGTTAATATCAGCTGTGTACCCACTCGATCGCTCTCTGGGACATGTTTTCATGCTAATTGAATGTATTTGTAGCTTGAAACAAGCTAGCGCGGACCGCTGATTAGCTTACAATGCTAGTATTCGGGGCACAGGGAAAGTAAAAACAAATTGCTATTTATACCACTAAAAAGGCTCAAAATATCACCACACTTCAACGGTAGCATAATGAGGGTCCCTAAATGTTAACCGAAGCATTGAGAACCTTGTAAGAGTACAGACAGTTTATTAAAAAGATAGTTTAGAAAGACAGTAGCACCCAAGACGGCGGCCGCCTGTATACGAGAACGTGACTGCTTTTATAATCTATCTTTTTAATAAACTGTCTGTACACTTACAAAGTTCTTAATGCGTCAGTTAACATTTAGGGACCCTCATTATGCTACCGTTGAAGTGTGGTGATATTTTGAGCCTTTTTAGTGGTATAAATAGCGATTTGTTTTTGCTCTCCCTGTGCCCTGAATACTAGTGTTGTAAGCTAATCAGTGGTCCACACTAGCTTGTTTCAAGCTACAAACACATTCGATTAGCATGAAAACATGTCCCAGAGAACGACGCACGGAATTGTCCTTTAATACCACACTCCCTCAGACCCTGTTAAACAAGCGAAAACACCCTAAAGTATATCAGATAGTATCATGCATTTCTCATAGGAAGACAAAAGTAGGTGAATGTCTATATCGACGACGTTTCGTTTCGGGGATTGTTCAGGTTCCGCAGGATGTCCGTCCCCTTCCTCTTTCTCTGTGTTGGTGTTCTAAACTCCGGTGGATTTCTGAGGACTATGGTTAACTGCTCCTCAGATCTCTGCAGGGTAAATCCAGACAGCTAGACTATCTGTCCAATCTGAGTTTTCTGTTGCACGACTAAAACTACCTTTGAACGTGCACGTTCCACGAAAACAAGTTCCTTCCCGAGGCTATTTAGCAGCGGCACCGTTGCTCCGTCCGGCACTTAGCTCAGCCCAAGAGGATTGTGACTGGTTTAAAGAAATGCCAATAAACCAGAGCATGTTTTTCTCCCATCCCAGGAATGCTGTGTGGACTAACCAGCAGCGTTGTGGAGGAAGGTCTGGCAATGCGAGACTACTGTTGCATTAAACCATACTTCCTGTTACCACCAGTGCATGTCCTGAGACAAATCGAGTTGAGTCATGTCATCAGATTCATGACTCAAGTCGATCACACACATCTGCAATAAACTGTCAAATTTAAATGATGTGCTTACACGTGTTTAGCTAAACGCTGCTCATTCTCACATAAAAAAAATGTTTTTAATTAAAAACATTTGTTTGTTGTTTTCTGCTGTCACCTTTGGTTGTGTGCTCCTGCTGTGTGGAGCTGGGCGGAGCGAGGAGCGGGGTCGGTGCTGAGCTGGGGCCGGGTCCCTGGTCCGGGGTCACAGACAGGGGGGCAGGCAGGGAGGCTTTCAGCGGGGGAGGGAGGGAAGCCTGCAGCGTAGCTGGCGCTTTCAGGGGGTTTTCAGAGGTGCTGGGGCTGCTGTCTGGGCTCTCCTCTGCTTTCACCGTTTTACTCTTCACAGAGGAGGAAGAGGAGGAGGAAGAGGAGGAGGAGGAGCCGCCGCCCTGAGCAGCTTGACGCACCACTGAGCACAAACCGTTCCACTGTTAGATACTGTAACTCTGATGCTGGGCTCTTTCAATCACATGCAAACACACGCAGCTGTCTATCTTGTTTTGATCTCTAATGCACCTTCAGTTGTGGCACTCACAATTTCATTGTATGGGTCTCTGTGCAAGGACAATAAAGGTTTATCTTATCTTATCAGTTTTTCAATTGATTGTCTCAACATGGATTTGTAACAGCCCTACTCATTGGGAGAACATTATTTAAAAAGCCATATGTCCTGGATAGTGGTGCAACAGACCATAGTTGATCCGTGGTCCGGACGAAGCAACACTCAAGGTTCGGGCTACTTGTGAACCGTTGCAAAGTTTAACCATAATAATAGTGTGGTGAAATGCATTTTTACTGCCGCTGTTACTTAAAGGTGCTGTAGGTAGGATTGTGAAGATCCAGGATTTAGCCAAAGAATTTGAACATCGACAACTTCTCAGTCCCTCCCCCCTTTCTGCTAAAGCCCTAAACGGTCTCCTAAGCCCCTCCCCCCACGAGGGAGAATGAATGCGTGTGCATGAGCAGTTAGACCCTGGCCCTGACTAGTGCATCTGAACAGGGACCTGTGGATTTTTGCAAATCGCACTACAGGCTGTAGGTGGTGCCAGAGGAGCTGGAGTTTTTTTTTAATTACCTGCTTCATGTAGTTCTACTGGAACATAGGGTCAGTTTCAGTAAATATGACAGAAAGTCTTACCTACTGCATCTTTAAAGTAGGCTGATAAATCTCTATTAAGGGTTGCCGTGAAAAGAATCAGGCAACGAAATTGTTAAATGTGCTTATATGGCACCGGTTCCTTAACAAGCGGTATCTAACGCGGATTTCGGAGCCTCATTTCGGTGCCACTTAAATGTCTTCGATGCTCTTTGATGCTCCGAAACAGATGTTACAGGCAACAGAAGCATTGCTGCCTTTCATGCTAGTAAACACTAACGTTACACTTGCCTACCGTTAGCTAGTAGCTGGATTAAACACTGCTGCTGACATAAACGGTATTTGTGTCTGTATTTCACTGTAGAGGATACCAACAGCGGGACGTACAACATTCTGCCGCTAAAGCTATGAGCTAACAGACACAAACTGGCACTAAGGTTACTGCTGTTGTCAACCTCGTGGTGTACTCAAAGTCACTGTAAAATACCCTTTTCCTCATTGTTTTTTGTCGTTTAACCGCAATTTACTGAGGAAAGCCTGGGAAAACCCTGACGAACTTCCGGCAAATTTGAGATTTGCTCTGCAAGTCAGTCTGGCCAAGAGCCCATTCAAGCCCATTTCCAATATTTCCAAATCGAGGCACCAATCACAACCGTCGCTTTACACGATGATGATAGCGCAGCCACAGCAAGCTGCTTTTTGTTTACATTCAACATGACAGCCACAGAAGCGCAGCAACCCGTTGATGCCGCTGTAGCTGCTACGTCACCTGGATCGTTGGTCTGATTGGTTGAAGGACTATCCGATTGCGCCCAGAGGCATTTGAGCGCTGTCCGTTGGTGACGCCCCTTTGGAAATGAGCTGTGAATGAATCTTCCCCAGACCCACTCTCGGTTACAACTGAGAAGGGTCTGGTGTCAACCAGGCTAGGGGAAAGAAGTAATTATTGTTGAAAGTTAATGTTATTACATTTTTAATAAAATCATTTAAATTCCCCCCTTTTTTTGTGCTGATCCGAAAATGTATCCGATGTGTGACTCAAAATTGTGATCCGATCCGTGAGTTTTGTGATCTGTTACACCCCTAGTCCTGGACTATACTTGCCCAAATGTATGACCACTCAATGAACAATGAGTTTTTTTTTTAACTAGCCCATGGTACTGGATAGTATATTGAACCGGATAGGTCAGTCATTTAGGCATTCATTAAACTCATTATGGCGAGAATGTTGAAAATACAAAACTCACAAGATGGTAGGCAACGCATTAAGAGATGTTTAAGGTGGATACAAAAAAAAAAAAAACACTTGGCAAGGAATTTGCCTTGGTGAGGTTTAGGTCCTGATGGACGGCAGCCTCCTGCCAGAGGGGAGGGGTTCAGACATTTTGTGTCTGGGGTGAGAGAGGGATAAGAGATCGAAGGAGGTCGAGGGGTGTGGCGATGACATCATCGATACGCAAGTATGCGGCTTTGTTGTCCAAACGAAGTTGCAAGGGCGGCGTTTTCAATTTTTTTCAAATTAAATCAAAATCATTTTATGTAGTTTTCCATTTAACAACGTGCAAAGTCATACATTTGTTATAGACTGGTTATATGAAATGAATAAATAAAAAGCAACTTATGCCACATATCAAAACACAATAAAAGAAAGATCAAAATACCAAAAATATTCCCTCCCATGTCCCTGCCAGTGAGCATATATCAGTATCAGCCTGTCACAATAATAATCCACGATATGTGAATGGATAGACTGTAATTCCATTAAACTGTGCTTGATTAACAAGCATTTAGAAAGCTCAAAATATTTCTTTAAATCTTTCTTCAAAAGTACTCAAGTCTACAATGCAGGACAAGGCAGCACATCAGATATTCAGAATCAGAATACTCACATTAATGTGTATTAAAACACACTTTATTGCAGTGTTTGGCTAAACGCATATTCTGTGTGAGAGCGTAAAAAGATTGCCTTCCAACCAGTGAGTTCATATTTTCCACATATTATTTCATAACAGATATCATGAGCTGCTGAGTGACTGAAATGTACAGCTTCTATCAGGACTGTGATATGTAGATATATTTGTTCCACGTTCCAAAACTGTCAATGTTTTGGAGGAAAAATATTTCTTGCCACAATGCCAGATGGATTTCTTCACTTTTATGTTTCTCTGCTCTTACTTTTTCAAGCAATCAAAGCCTGGGATCAGATTTGAGGCTTTCAGACCTGTAACCTCTGCTGACTGACCTGTGCCTTTCCCGCTGCTGACTGACCTGTGCCTTTCCCAGGGCGGGGCCCTCTCAGAGGGGTGTGGTCAAGCGGCTCCTCCAGGGTCAGTGAGCGAATCACAGTCTCACAAACAAACTGAGTCCCGCTGATGTCATCTTCTCCTTCCTCCTGAGCCGGGACTCCGCCCCCCTCTGCTCCCGATCCCGCCCCATGAGGGACATCTGAGGACCAGTAACAGGTGGACAGATGTCATGTTAAATGTCTGTTAAACAGAGCAGGGAGCTCAGTTATCACTATGTTTCTGTGTGTTCATTTAGAAACCACTGAACTGAACTGATTGCTTAAAACAGACTCCACTGTCAAACATGGAATCATAATTGATAGATTACGAAGAGGTGCATTTCAGCTTGCATTTGGAAAACAAGTACACTATCTATTTCAGAGTATAATCATGCCTTAATGAAAAAAAAAAAAAAATCACTGCAGACTCTCAACCCCCTCTCTTTCCTGAATGTGAACTTCTGCCATCAGGGAGAAGATTCTGTGTGCCGAGATGTAAAACAAACAAACTTAAGTTATCGTTTATCCCAGCCACTATCTAATTACTAGGCACTTTTTAAGATTTTGTATTGTCTGTACAGTCATATGTGTCCTTCCTTTATGTCCTAATATGCTTTATTGATCTTCTGATCTTATGTTTGTGTTTTATACTGATTTTATGTTGATTGTAGTCAATTTTAGAGTTTTTTTCTGTCATGTTTGGGTTGTAAAGCAACAGATTGTAGCATAATGTTCAAGACAAATTGCCCCTCAGGGACAATAAAGTGTATTCTATTCTATTATAATGCTTTCATTTCTCCTGGTTTCTCTGCATCACTGAACACCTGGGGTTCTGTATCAGAGATGATGAGATGACATACATAGGTACTCTGTGCTTTAACAATGAAGTGTTATGTGCCAATACCATTCATTCCTATACAGTAAATCAGATGTCTTATATCAAAATAAAGCATGTTTCTGTCTTGAGGACAGAAAGTCCTACAACTAACCCTACTTTAAGGGTTCTGGACTTTCACAGGGAAGTGTTGACCATACATGTAAATAAATAAGTCTGTTCGTGGACGAGCAGATGGATGTCGAGTAGCTGACATTTATCATTGTTCTTTGCATTAAGGTAAGTACGTACAGTATATTTAATAAATACCGACTTTCATATTTATACAGACAGTTCCTACACAAATATTTTGAACTGTGCATGCTTTGATGAATGAGGCATCAGATCATATTCAACTGTTAACTGTTCACAGGCTCCATTTTGGACTTTCATTTACTAACCTATGAACAAAACTCTATCAAGAACCTTAAACAAATATGAAGAGAAAACTGCTTTACCTATGATGCTATTGATGACTTCAGTCTCTTCCTGGATGAGACCCAAAGAGGGACTGCTCTTGTCCTGCTGGGGTCCATGTTGAGGCAGAGGGGACATGCACGGAGTCATGTCTGGATGAGGAAAAAAACGTCAAAGACTGAACTCAGGTCAGTTTATCAGTCATGTCCATACACTGATACAGGTTAATGATTTGTAATGTCAATAGGAGCTAGGAATGTCACAATTCTTCAAATTAGCTGTTTGAGTTGACTTTCGATTTTAAGATCACGATTTGATTCAGTTCAACTTCAATTTAAACATTTATTTTTCAGCGGGGACGGCGATGCCACAATAAGAGCCACGAAATGGCAAACGGGTACTTTACAACAACAGTTTAATTTTCTTAGAGTTTACAAGGTGCAATTAAATGCACCATTAGTTTAAAAGGGTGAAACTGAACGCACCATAAAGTCCTGTAAGAGCCCACATCCTTTAACGTTCATTGTTTGTTTCCATAACTCTCTCACGGGGAAGGCAAAATATGCCACACGGTGACTTCAGAGAAGCAGGAAGGTTTTCCAGTTCTGTTGTTTCTCCGTCATCTCCGACTCCAGCAGCGGCAATGGTGTCTGGGCAAGTCAAGCTGCTGGCTACTGGTAAGCTAACGTTACCCTGTGTCTATAGCTGCATGCTACTGGTAAGCTTACGTTACCCTGTGTCTTAAGCTGCAGGCTACAAGCCGGTAAGCTAACATTACCCTGTGTCTTTAGCTGCATGCTACCAGCCAGTAAGCTAATGTTACCCTGTGTCTTAGGCTGCATGCTACCAACCAGTAAGCTAATGTAACCCCGTGTCTTAGGCTGCATGCTACCAGCCAGTAAGCTAATGTCACCGTGTGTCTTTAGCTGCATGCTACCAGCCGGTAAGCTAACGTTACCCTTTGTCTTTAGCTGCATGCTACCAGCCGGTAAGCTAACGTTACCCTTTGTCTTTAGCTGCATGCTACCTGCTAGTAAGCTAACATGACCATGTGTCTTTGGCTGCATGCTACCAGCCTGTAAGCTATGCTGTGTTTTTTTTGTCTTCCTTTGGACGTGCGCAAGTAGGCGGGGGTGGAGAAAGAAAAAATACTGGGGGAATCGCCGATTATGCTTTGAATTCGAGATCAAAAGCTCATTTTGATTTTAAAATTTTGACACCCCTAATAGGAGCTGCTACCAAAAAAAACATGCGTTAGTTGAGCATTTTATTGTTGCTTCTGTTTTTAACTCTGCTACAATAATATCATATGGAAACAACGAGAACACTTCTTACCAGCAGGGGTGTTGTTTGGGACACTCTCCAACTCTTGGACGATGTTGATGTCCAACAGCTCAAAAGACAGAAGATCCTGAGAGATCAGCAACAACAGATAGCTAATTTAAATGCTTTTGAGCTGCATTATGGGAAATGTAGGAGGTAGTGTTTAGGGATTAAAAGTCAGGATATCTCAGCTTTTGACCAATCTGTTTTTCATCTGTGTCTTTACCAAAGTGCACATTGAATAACTGGATTACACCTGTAAATCAATGTGAGGATTTACTGCTTTTCTCTGTTTTATTTTATCGTAAAACTGAACATATTTGGGATTTGAAATGTTGAATAGACAAAAAAAGACATCTGAAGACGTCACCCTGGGCTCTGAAAACTGAAGAGGGATTGTGATACAAAACACTCAAAATGTTCCGTTAATTTGCATGTTAGCGTACCACTAATGCTGTATTTGCCACTTGCCAAGTGTTAGAGCATAATTTTATTATAAGATGTACTTTATGTTGTTTTATGTTTAACAAAGCTTAAAGGTGACATATTATGCTTTTTCCATATTTTCTGTAATATCTACAATTTTATAATGTTTGAGTTGAGAATGTTAAAGTTTTTTGACTGTAGAAAGTGCTGCTATATTCTAGCAAGTAGTAGCTACATGCTAACAGCAGAAAAAGATGTCATCTTGGCTGCCAATGTTAAATGTTAAATTCTCCCCAATTTCGGGTCGCATTACTGCTGGGACATGTCCAGTTGGGTAGTATTTGGTTTAGAAGGCTTTATTAGTGATTTTTCAGGGTACAAAGTCCTGCTATATATATATATATATATATATATATATATATATATATATATATATATATATATATATATATATATATACACACAGTGCCTTGCGAAAGTATTCGCCCCCCTTGAACTTTTCGACCTTTTGCCACATTTCAGGCTTAAGATATAAAACTGTAATTTTTTGTGAAGAATCAACAACAAGTGGGACACAATCATGAAGTGGAACGAAATTTATTGGATATTTCAAACTGTTTTAACAGATAAAAAACTGAAAAATTGGGCGTGCAAAATTATTCAGCCCCCTTAAGTTAATACTTTGTAGCGCCACCTTTTGCTGCGATTACAGCTGTAAGTCGCTTGGGGTATGTCTCTATCAGTTTTGCACATCGAGAGACTGAAATTTTTGCCCATTCCTCCTTGCAAAACAGCTCGAGCTCAGTGAGGTTGGATGGAGAGCGTTTGTGAACAGCAGTTTTCAGTTCTTTCCACAGATTCTCGATTGGATTCAGGTCTGGACTTTGACTTGGCCATTCTAACACCTGGATATGTTTATTTGTGAACCATTCCATTGTAGATTTTGCTTTATGTTTTGGATCATTGTCTTGTTGGAAGACAAATCTCCGTCCCAGTCTCAGGTCTTTTGCAGACTCCATCAGGTTTTCTTCCAGAATGGTCCTGTATTTGGCTTCATCCATCTTCCCATCAATTTGAACCATCTTCCCTGTCCCTGCTGAAGAAAAGCAGGCCCAAACCATGATGCTGCCACCACCATGTTTGACAGTGGGGATGGTGTGTTCAGGGTGATGAGCTGTGTTGCTTTTACGCCAAACATAACGTTTTGCATTGTCGCCAAAAAGTTCGATTTGGTTTCATCTGACCAGAGCACCTTCTTCCACATGTTTGGTGTGTCTCCCAGGTGGCTTGTGGCAAACTTTAAACGACACTTTTTATGGATATCTTTAAGAAATGGCTTTCTTCTTGCCACTCTTCCATAAAGGTCAGATTTGTGCAGTATACGACTGATTGTTGTCCTATGGACAGAGTCTCCCACCTCAGCTGTAGATCTCTGCAGTTCATCCAGAGTGATCATGGGCCTCTTGGCTGCATCTCTGATCAGTCTTCTCCTTCTATGAGCTGAAAGTTTAGAGGGACGGCCGGGTCTTCGTAGATTTGCAGTGGTCTGATACTCCTTCCATTTCAATATTATCGCTTGTACAGTGCTCCTTGGGATGTTTAAAGCTTGGGAAATCTTTTTGTATCCAAATCCTGCTTTAAACTTCTCCACAACAGTATCTCGGACCTGCCTGGTGTGTTCCTTGTTCTTCATGATGCTCTCTGCTCTTTAAACGGACCTCTGAGACTATCACAGAGCAGGTGCATTTATACGGAGACTTCATTACACACAGGTGGATTCTATTTTTCATCATTAGTCATTTAGGTCAACATTGGATCATTCAGAGATCCTCACTGAACTTCTGGAGAGAGTTTGCTGCACTGAAAGTCAAGGGGCTGAATAATTTTGCATGCCCAATTTTTCAGTTTTTTATCTGTTAAAGTTTGAAATATCCAATAAATTTCGTTCCACTTTATGATTGTGTCCCACTTGTTGATTCTTCACAAACAATTACAGTTTTATATCTTTATGTTTGAAGCCTGAAATGTGGCAAAAGGTCGAAAAGTTCAAGGGGGCCGAATACTTTCGCAAGGCACTGTATATATATTAGGGCTGTCAAAATAACGCGTTAATTTCGATTAATTAATATGAGAAAAAAATAACGCAGATTAATCCATTCCATATTGACTTTTGACCCGGAGCTGTTCTAGCCATAATTGGATTGTAAAATGAAGGAGGGAGATGAGAATGTGCTGCCTGGATCATCAATTGGAACATTTACTTGTAAAAATCTTCTTCCTGCCAACCCTGGCTACCGAAATCTGGTGCCACTGATATGTCTGCGCTGCTCTCTGATGCTCTGAAGATGATACAGGCAACACAAACACCGCTGCACGTGACGCAAGTTAACACTATACTCGACAGCAGCTATTTTTAGCCTACCACTAGCTAGTAGCTGGATTAAACACGGTTAAAATGCTGACAGCTAACGCTAAACGGTGTAAAGTTTGACTGTGTTTTACAGTAGAGGATTCAACACTGGTATGTAACAATCTGCAGCTGCCGTCGGAGAAACAACACAGATGGTGCGTTCAATGAAACTGGTAAACTACAGCCTCGTGGTGCATTTGGAGTTATTGTAAATGTCCTTTTCCATCTGGTGGTTGTTTTTATCATTCAACAGCAATTTACTAGTGAAATAAGTTATTGTTATTGTTATACATTATTATTAAATCATTTAATTTTGACCATATGGCCTTAGCAATAAACAAGCCGTTCTTTAATGTCACCGACTGTTATGTAACCTTTTTTTTTTTTTTTTCTTTTTTACTTTCTTAAAAAGTATTGGTTCAGGCACCATTAATTATGTATGCAATTAATTTTGATTAATTAATCACAGCGTATGTAATTAATTAGATTACATTTTGTAATTGATTGACAGCCATAATATATATATATATATATATATATATATATATATATATATATATATATATATATATATATATATATATATATATATATATATATATATATAGTTCCAGCTGATACTACTGAAACAACAGCAGAGGCTGTGGAGCAGGTGCAGCAGCCATGGGCAGTATGAGTAAGAAAAGGTGTCTTTTGAACATTATAGCATGTAACATGTTCTTGAAAATACAAGCATGAACCTGAAAATGCTGTTTAATACTTCCCCTTTAATAAAGGGGTAAGGGCAGACATGACATTATTATTTATAGTAATACATTTGAGAGGGAAATGCTGCACTACATTTATTTTAAAGCTTTAGTTACTAGTTACTTTGCACATTAAGATATTAATACAAAATCTACTCAACAAATTAATTATAGATGAATCTACATAATCTGTACGTTAGGTAGTAAAAATTAGCTCCATCTTCACCAGCTGCAACATTAAAGTGATCCTTGAGGCGTAATTATAATCCAATAATATATATTGTTCTAAAATGGGCCAATTTGCATTAGGAGTACTTTTACCTGAGTAACATTTGGAATGGAGGACTTAAACTTGCAAAGGAGTATTTCTACACTGCTATTGCTACTTGTAATTAAGGATCTGTGTGTGTGTGTGTGTGTGTGTGTGTGTGTGTGTGTGTGTGTGTGTGTGTGTGTGTGTGTGTGTGTGTGTGTGTGTGTGTGTGTGTAGGGTGGCTTGTGGCTCGGAGGTAGAATGGTAGAATGTGGCAAGACACTGAACCCCAACTAAGGATGGGTCAGGGCTCCAGACTAACTTTTTTCACTAGGAGTACAGTGGCCCTCAACTGAATATTTTAGGGGCGCAACCAGAAAATGTAGGGGCACACACCATAAATCAACATGCTAACCAAATATTCAAAAAAAAAAAATAATAAATAAATAAATATATATATATATATATATATATATATATATATATATATATATATATATTATTATTTTTTTTTCATGACCGTTTTTAATTGCTCTTTAATGTTTCATGTAAAGCACTTTGAGTTGCCTTGTTGCTGAAAGTTGCTGTAGAAATAAAGTTGCCTTGCCTCACAACCTCAGCCAGTCAGTCAGTCCCCAGGGCACAGAAACCACCGTTGTGCCTGCTTACGCAGCGTAACGTCAATAACACCGCGACCGCTTTCGACTTCAACAAAACTGCAGAGCCGACGTAGTTTGCACCGTCCGCAGCTATGCGTGCGAGTGTGTTTGTGTCAGAGCTCCGCTCTCTGTCAATTTTCAGAGAGGACAGATAAGCTTGAGCTTACGCGCTCTCAGGTACTGAAATTTCGACGTTTAAAGTGTAAAAAAGGGGGCAAATTTACTGGTCGCACATGTGCGACTGGATGTGAAATTCAGTCACACACTCTCAAATTTTGGTCGCAGTCTGGAGCCCTGTGGGTTAAATGCAGTAACAGATTTTCACTACATTGTACTGTGTGTAAGTGACGATTAAGGAATACAGTTTGTGTGTGTGTGTGTGCGTGTGCGTGTGTATGTTTAAATATTAGACAATAATGTTATTGTGTGTCTGTGGTTATGAGGTTGATGAATTTTAAGGAATTCATTTCAGAAACATAATGAACACTGCATTTCATTGTCACATGCTGCTGTGTGATCATCTTCTCTTGTAGTTAGTAGGTGATGTGTAGTTCCAGCCCCCCGTAGGCTCAGTGCAGAGTCAACGGCAGTGTGCTGACGCCAGATGATGTTACCTGTGCAGTAAGCAGATCCACAGAGGGGATGTAGTACTCTTCTTGGTCCACTGACATTAATGGCTGCTCCCTCGCTGCACAGGCTTTCCCATCCTTTGCCACTGGGTTCTTACCCTGCAGGCAAAGTCAGATCTTTTCACTCCCATATTGTACACACCCATATCTACAGCACGTTTCTGTGTGTGTGTATTTATAGGGTGTATTTCTGTTTATTTATTCATATCCACACATTCATTCATTTTTTTCACACTGTCTATGTTCCATCATTGAAGTGGCTATTCTGTTTCAAAATGATAGCCACTGCCCCGGCAATAGAAGGGTGGTTTTAAGGCACTTTGTTCCTTTGTTGTCCAGGCAACATGCGTTTGTTGTTTGAAAATAATAAATTGGTGTGAATGCACATCTATATTCTTCTACACTAATTGGTGTGAATGCTGAAGGCATTCACATCTATATTCTTCTACACTAATATTTATTTATTGGTGTGAATGATGAAGGCATTCACATCTATATTCTTCTACACTAATATTTATTTATTTATTTATTAATAGAGCCATATTTTGCACCTTAACTTCTTCCACATTTTTCAACATAGAAACTACATTCAAACATCAAAACGTTCGGCTTGATTCAGAATGGTGTGCTACTATTTTTAATATTCTTAACATTTATAATTTCCGAGATTTTCAACGTTTAGCGGACATTTTTTCCCCATTAAAGCGGATTGACAGAATGTTCAAAGTTGACACATTTTCATACATTTTCAACTGCTAGCTACTCATTCATACATTCACCGAGAAACTCCATTCAAACTTTAAAATGTTCCCCATCTTTCATACATTCAGCGGTGGCATTGAACTTTCAAATCCCATTAGTACATTGGTGTGTATGGGACGGAATGTTCGGCCTCAGAGGGCAGGGCCCGACTGACATAGTGGAAAGAGGCAGAGGCTACATTTTCTTTACCTTGCGATACCATCCACAGTTTGAACTCTTCATACATTACTTTTACAACAAAATGTAGGAAATCTTGTGCCCTTTCTAACAATGTGCTCAGGGAGGCAATGTCACCCTCACACGAGGCTCAGTGAGCTTCCAAGTGAAGCCATGTCCACCAACTGCCGCACTGCCTCCTGTACTAAATCCTACCAGAAATACCAGGAGGAGAAGAGAAACAGGCCCTTTTCAGACAGCTGCTTTCCTCACGTATCTTACACAACACACACCATTCTTGGATAGGATCATCAACAGGGTGTTATGTCTCTCACAGTATTAAATATTGAGAGATAGGAGTTCGGGTTTTTGAGATAAGAGCAGGACTATCAAAGGTGCGTCAGAGCTTCGTCATAGAAACCTTTAACTGCAGTTGGTCATGTGACCTGATCCCTGACATGTTGACCAGTGCTGTGAAGTTACTGTTCCTAGTCTCTGTGAGAACAGTTGCTGGTGTTGAAGTCTGAGGTCAGTTATCAGAGTCAGTCAGTTAGTCAGTTAGTCCATCATCACATCATGTTAGCTTACAAAAACACCTCTTCTCCTTTTTTCCTCCCCTCTTCCGCTCTTCTTTCTCTTCCTCTCCTTTCTTCTCCTCTTCCTCTCTTCCTGTGTTTTTGTCTGTTGGTGTGTGTAACTCCTCTTCCTCTCTTCCTCTGTTCCTCTCTTACTCGTCTCCTCCTTCCTCTCCTATACTAATGGTAAATTATTCCGTAGGATTATGGTTAATCTTTCATTGAATGAGTTTTATACAACTTTTAATTTCCATTCACATTTTTTGAAGAACTCTCTGAAACAGAAGTCGTCAGGGAAACCTGTAACTGCAGTTGGTTATGTGATCTGATCCCTGACATGTTGACCTGTTGCTGTGAAGTGACTATGTGTGACTGTTTGTGTGTGTGTGTGCGTGAGTGAGTGAGTGAGTGAGTGCGTGTGTGTCTGTGTGTGTGTGTGTGTGTGTGTGAGAGTGAGTGTGTGTCTGAGTGAGTGTGTGTGTGTCAGTGTTAATAGTCTTTTGAATAACACACCATTTAGTTTTAGTCTTATTTTAGTCTAGTCTTAAGTCTTTCAGTCTTATTCTAGTTTTAGTAGACCAAATATTAGCAGATTTTAGTCGACTAAATCCAGAGATGGGGACTCGAGTCTGAGACTCGGACTCGAGTCGCACTTAAGTCACACAAACAGCTGACTTCAGACTTGACTCGGACTCGACCCAAAAGACTTCAGACTTGACTTGCGACTCGAACCAAAAGACTTCAGACTTGACTCGAACTCGAGCTTTGAGACTCGTCAACAACATATTTTCATGCAATTATTGCTTTTTAAATCTAAATTGATTTATGTATTTCTATTTTCTTTTATTGGCGCATATACGTTGGGGAAACGCATGACGAGCTGCGTGTCCCTTGGCCTTTGCCATAATGTGCAATGTACGCGTGCGCTATGTAGCGCGCGCACACATCAAAAAATGCAGCGACGATGGCGACACCAAGTCCTCCTGCAGTTGTGCCTTTTGTCATTAGTTTTTCTTACAATAACTTCATAAACAGTGGCAGTAAGCGAACAGCTACATGCAAGGAGTGTGGCACCAAGATACATGACGCTGGATCAACAACATCGAACTTCATCAGACATCTCAAAAAGCACCCAGATAGGTCAGCCACTCACGCTAATGTGAAAGAGACGTTACATTTAGCATATATCGCCACAGGTAACAAGCTAACCATCACAAAGTGTTGTGCTAATGCTGGGGACAGGCAAATTGTATTGTTATAGTTGTATCCATATGATGTGACAGACTTAGGTTAATATTTCACCAGTAGCCCATAAAGTTATCCTACAACTGATTTTGATACTGTACTGTATGGATGGTAGCTACAGGACATGCTTTGAATTCATAAGATTTAACAATACAGTGTTAGGGACAGATCAGACTTGAGACTTGACTTGGACTTCCAAAAAATGACTTGTGAACATCTCTGACTAAATCTACAGTGGACTTAGTTGACTAAATGTTTCTCCAGAATTTTCAGTCATTGGAAGTATCCATCAGTCTGTTATGGAATGGTATTAAGGTTTGAATATGCAATACAGACACAGATTTAACGGTTCGTCCTAGACCTAGCTCTGACATTTCTGTTGTTCATGAGACATGTCATTGCCCTTGGACCGGGTGCACTGCAAAACGTTAGCGTGTTGCTAACGAGCAAAGTCAACTGAAATCAGCCAAAGCTGTGTAACCAAGACTGTGCAACTAAACACAACTAAGTATGATGTAAACAACCTTACTGTTGTGAAAATGTCCTCAAAACTGTGCAAAGTTCTGCAAACTCGCCCTCCTGTGTAACTGCTGCTGCGTTTGTTTAGCTATTGTGCCTGCATTTGCCGTGGCTTTTTAAAATGGCTCTGCTGCGTCCGCGTAAATCAACCTACCCTCAAAGATTCGCTCTAATTGGATTTCTTCCCAACTTGTCCCACAAAAAAAGAGTGGTTCTGATTGGATCTCTTCTCCATTTGTCCCTCCCTAACATTTCCGTCTCATTTTTATTTGTTGACTAAAATGTCTGTTATATTTCCTCACAGTCTTCGTCATCATATCTGACTTTTTATTTAGTTTTCGTCCGTGAAAAAGGTTCTTTGATGAATATTCTTTGTCATAGTCTTCGTCAACGAAATTAACACTGATGTGTGTACTGAACTGCACTGAAGGCTCTGTTATCTAAAGTATGGTAATAATCGTATGAATAACAGAAATTATGTTGGTGCAGTTGACACTGAATATTTTTAGAATGTGTGTGCATTTGTAAAATAAGTTAACATGGTTTAAATTGTTCTTAATTATTAAATATTTAATCATTATATTCCACATCTTTCAAACATTCTGAGTGTTATTCAACTTTTCTAAAGACTTTCAGTCTTTTTCAAAAACAAGATATTCCACATATTAAAGACATTATTCATATTATACTGTTCAATGATATTTATACTTAATAAAACCATTCCCACTTTTTCAACTAAAAACAATTTAAACATGCCACACCGTTCAAACAAACAATCTAGGTATTATTCAACTTTTCTAAGACATTCATACTATTAAACCCATTCCCACTTTTTCAACTATTCTCACTACTTTACCTTATTCTAACACAATTCAAGTCAGCAATCAGCAGTGTAGCGTCAGCCTTTCAACATACAGCATTCACACCGCAATTTCTTCAGAAATTGCATTCTCTAGTATTTATTTATTTATAGAGCCAGATTTTGCACCTTAACTCCTTCCACATTTTTCAACATAGAAACTACATTCAAATATCAAAACGTTCGGCTTGATTCAGAATGGTGTGCTACTATTTTTAATATTCTTAACATTTATAATTTCCGAGATTTTCAACGTTTAGCGGACATTTTTTCCCCATTAAAGCGGATGGACAGAATGTTCAAAGTTGACACATTTTCATACATTTTCAACTGCTAGCTACTCATTCATACATTCACCGAGAAACTCCATTCAAACTTTAAAACGTTCCCCATATTTCATACATTCAGCGTTGGCATTCAACTTTCAAATCCCATTAGTACTTTTTTTAAATAATCAGTCTTCTTTGAGGCTTAGAACTAATGTCTTTCTGCCATTTTTACATTAGTGTGTATGGGACGGAATGTTCGGCCTCAGAGGGCAGGGCCCAACTGACAGAGTGGAAAGAGGCAGAAGCTACATTTTCTTTACCTTGCGATACCATCCAGTTTTAACTCTTCATACATTACTTTTACAACAAAATGTAGGAAATATTGTGCCCTTTCTAACAATGTGCTCAGAGAGGCAATGTGACTTTCACACGAGGCACAGTGAGCTTCCAAGTGAAGCTGTGTCCACCAACTGCCGCACTGCTTCCTGTACTAAATCCTACCAGAAATACTAGAAGGACAAGAGAAACAGGCCCTTTTGAGACAGCTGCTGTCCTCACATGTCTTACACAACACACACCATTCTCGGACAGGATGATCAGCAGGGTGTGATGTCTCTCACAGTATTAAACATTAAGAATTAGGGTTTTTAAGATAAGAGCAGGACTATCAAAGGTGCGTCAGAGCTTTGTTTCTGTGAGAAGGACTCTCTGAGACAAGTCATCATAGAAACCTTTAACTGCAGTTGGTCATGTGACCTGATCCCTGACATGTTGACCAATGCTGTGAAGTTACTGTCCCTAGTCTCTGTGAGAACAGCTGCTAGTGTTGAGGCCTGAGGTCAGTTATCAGAGTCAGTCAGTTGGTCAGTTAGTCCATCATGACATGGTGTTCGCTTACAAATAACACCTCTTCTCCTTTTTCCTCCCCTCTTCCTCTCTTCTTTCTCTACTCCTCTCCTCCTCCTTATCTCCTCCTCTCCTCTTCCTAATATCGACAACTTCTCAGTCCCTCCCCCCTTTCTGCTAGAGCCAAAACGGTCTCCTAAGCCCATCCCCCCACAAGGGAGAATGAATGCATGTGCATGAGCAGTGATTAACATGCAGTTAGACACCCCCCCCAGGCCCTGATTGGTGCACCTGAACAGTTAGACCCCCCCCCCGGCCCTGATCGGTGCATCTGCACAGTTAGACACCCCCCCGGCCCTGATTGGTGCATCTGAACAGGGAGCTGTGGATTTTTGAAAATCTCACTACAGGCTGTAGGTGGAGCCAAAGAAGCCAGATTTATTTTTTTAAATGACCTGCTTCATGTAGTTCTACTGGAACATAGGGTCAGTTTCAGCAGATATGACAGAAAGATAGTTTTATAAGTCTTACCTACTGCATCTTTAACTGAGTTTTATACAACTTTTAATTTCCATTCATACTTTTAGAAAATATTCAACACAGCTGATTGAGATTCCCTAATATGACACATTTCCCATTTTTCAGACTCATTCATTCTCCTTCAGCTGCTTCTTCATCCAAATTGATTATTACAATTAACTATTAATATTATATAAATATATTACACATCTTTCAAATATTATTGGTGTTATTCAACTTTTCAAATACATTCATACTATTTAAACTCATTCTCACTTTTTCAACTAAAAACTATTCAAATATGCCAAATCTTTCAAACATTCTGCATATTATTCAACTTTTCAAAGACGTCTATACTAATTAAACCCATTCCCACTTTTTCAACTATTTTCACTGCTTCACCTTCTTCTTACACAATTCAAGTCAGCAATCAGCAGTGTAGCGTCAGCCTTTCAACATACAGCATTCACACCACAATTTCTTCAGAAATTGCATTCTCTAGTTAAATTCAAATATCCTACCTATAGAAATAAATCTTTATGATCCTACCAAAACGTTGTAAGCTAATGTAGCATGTGTGTGACTCAGGGAAAATAAATATTACTGACGGTCTCTTGAATAATATCAAATAAGATGAAACTAGATGATTAGATGGTTAAAAGCTTTGGTCTCGACTAAAGCTAGAACTCCAAAAACTTTGCACTCGGGTTTCCAACTTCCCTTTATGAATTATACCACACCCATAATTACTATGGTGCGGCCGATTTGCCAATCAGTAGCCTAGCTGTCAATCAAAATCAGTGTGTCAGAACTGTAACCAAAATATGGGAAGTCTTAAAATAATAACTATTGTTCTAATATAAAAAAAACTGCTACTTTTGGCTGCTACAATCATGATATTTCTGTTTCCAACCATTGGTTCTACCTGCGGTGTGACACAGGGTGACACCAGTATCCCATCAGCCATCATGGGCGCTGGAGCCAGAGGATCAACCACGATGCTGCACCAGACCCTGGGTCCAAACTGCTCTCCAGCGTGGGCCAGGCGCCAGTGGGAGGTGTAGGAGCCGTCCACAGTGGGAGCACACAGCGCTACGCTCACTATACCAACCTGGACACACACAGAGAAGAAAGCAGTGAACTACAATACACCACATCCATGTGTGACAGTGGTACACATGAGGGATGCTATTTAGATTCTTTTTTTTTTCCTGACCGAAACCTGGTGCTCACTAATTATTAGTCTTGCATTGCCAGACCTTCCTCCACAGCGCAGTGGAAGAAGGTCTGACTAGTCCACACAGCATTCCCAGATGGGAGAAAAACGTACTCTGGTTTATTGGCATTTCTTTAAAGCAATCACGATCGCCATGGGTGGCAATAAGCGCCGGATGCAATATAGGACAAAATATGTGTCTGCAGACACCATCCAAGTCGCCATCCAATACTTGCTCATATAAATGTTTTTTTTTGTTTACAAAATAACTAAGTAAACAAAGTAACTAAAATATGCCTTAACCTTAATACATTTAACTTACAGTGCAGCAAGTGAGTCTTTTTTCTCAACACCAAAACAGTTCTCTCTAGGATCCCACCAAATGTTTTTTAATTACTTTTTTAATCTTTGTTTTAATAATATATGGCAGACCCTTAAGGTCATCACCGGTGAAAATGAGAAGAAAAAGAATGTTAATATACAAATTTCCCTACAGGGTACTCTTCTCTCACATTCAGAAAATATTGCAAGTGCTTTTAATGATTATTTTGTATCATCTGTTAAAGAACTGGCTATGCATTTTGCCATTCCCTCCTTGTCCTCACCTGTTCTCTCCTCAACACCTGACCAGTTCTCATTTTCTGAGATCTCACAGAACGAGGTGATACAAATATTACATCTGCTAAAAAAATTCTCATGCCCGTGATTTTTATGGTTTAATCACCTTATTTTTAAAGACTCATGCTGATAGCCTCATACCTCTCTTTTTGCATTTAACCAATCTTTGTATCAGGCTTTCTATCTTTCCTACGGATTACTCCAATTTTTAAATCTGATGATCACACTCTTGTTTCAAATTACAGACCTATTGCAATACTTCCAGCAATGTCTAAGTTGCTGGAAAAAGTCTTGCATAACCAGCTTAGTTCTTACCTTGAAACTAATAACTGGCTCAGTGACTGTCAACACGGTTTTCGTGCTAAGAGTTCAACCATGTCGTCGTTACTTCTCTTCACTGAACAATTACGTGACAAAGGTCACATCACTGGAGCTATTTTTATTGATTTTCGTAAAGCGTTCGATACAGTGACCCACCAGATCTTGCTAAACAAACTTTGGTTCACTCATTTGAACTGTCTCCATCTGTGATAGAAATGCTCTTTTCTTATTTGACGAACAGGTTGCACACAGTCAAAATGAATCACGTCATATCCCAACCTTTAGTTTGTGACATGGGTGTTCCACAAGGCAGCATTTTTGGACCCCTACTTTTTCTCTTATACATCAAAGATTATTTGAGTGTGTAAACACTCAAAATGCTTACTGTACGCTGATGATACTGTGATTTTTCTCTCTGATTCAAATCCTAATGTCATAAATTCCAAACTATCATCTGATCTTCACCTCTTACATGATTGGTTGAAAAAGAACCAATATAAAGAAAACTGAATGTATGTATTTTCATTCACCCAGAAAAAGTCCTTTTACTGATGTTATTACTTTTGCAAACCAAGATCTTGTCGTCACAAAGACCTACAACTACATTGGTGTGTTACTTGATTCACACCTTACATATCGGGAACACATTTCTAAATTAACAAAAAAGTTGAAAAATATCTTTCCTTTTTGGTTTCTGAAACCTACCTACATGCCATTGTGTTTTCAACAATGTCCTACTGTCTTCCAATCTGGTCTCTTACCACTAAGGACATTACTGAACCAATAGCACAACTATACTATCGAGCACTTAAGATCCACAGTATTCTTCCAAAGAGGTCTCATCATTGCAGTGTGCTCATACGCATAAATGCTTTGACTTACCAGAACTACGTAAACAGCCATGCTATTGCATTTTATTTTCAGATTCAAAATAGCTCTTTACCAGCACTTACAGTTCTTCTTCCGACACATAATAGGAGACCACTACGTTTCACTAGGTCAGTCTCACAGGCACTCATTCCAGTTCCCCCATACAAAAACAACTACGGTCAGAAATCCTTTTTCTATATTTACACCACAGTTTTGAATGACATTCCCCATCACATAAGAACATTATCATCCATCACATATTTCAAAGTCATATAAACTGTTTCTTCTTGATAGTCATACTTGCACACACTGATTCTTCATGTATTGTTTTTAGTCTTGTTTTTCCGTATTTTATGTTGTATTTATTTGTATCTGTCTAGTCAGTAATAATGTCCTGTATAAATGTGCCGAAATTGTGTTCATTGTTCTATGTTACTGCAGAACAGGAACCTGCTGTAAACCAGTTTTTAAACTGAGTCAGGCCCGTTTATTGTAACTTAATTGTTGCTTTTAAATTTTCCTGTATAATAAATGAAATTTAGATGACGTTTAACTTTTAGCATGAATCGGTCAGAATCCTCATTGTCAGTTAAACGGTTAATAATTAACATCCCCAGTACGAAGAGAAAACAAGAAGGATGAACTAGCTGACAAATTTAGGGTACTTTTCTGAAGCTAAGTGAAAACATAAACTCCCTCTCACCTGTCCTGGCTGCAGGAAGGGAACAGACACTTCCCTCCAACGGTCCCCTGAACCCACCGCCAGGTTCCCCCACATGAACTTCAGCTGCAGGAAGCAAAACAAGGCAAAACATCACGCTCACTTATCAACTGTATTAAACTACAGTATACTGGAGAACACTTACAATACATGTGGCAGCAGAAATTATACATGTAAAAGTTCTACAAATGAACCATTTAATGAACAAGGGGTCAAATGACTGTGTGTGATGTGAGAGGTGTCACTTGTAGTGACGAACCCACATAGGGCCCTATGATTTCCGTGATGCAGAAAACACGGACGGAATCACGGAATCTACACATGAAACGGAATTCTCTTACACATGGAATCGCTTCCACTGTTCTTGTTGACACGCCGAGACGAGGAAATCACAATCCGGAGCCCAACTCCCTATCCCCACTGCTGTTAAAGCAGCCTGTAGACGGAGCGATCCCCAGCCAAATTCACCCGCATTTGGCGATTGGTGGGTGCTTAAACACATATTTTGTTTGCCTTCCACAATTCATCACTTACTTGATGTGTCATTCCCCCGTTGCCTCTGCACCAGTGCCGTGTGTAATGTGTGCAGGCTTGGTATAAGCCCGTGGTTCCCAAACTGCTTAGAAGTGAAAAGAAAAGCAAATCCGAAAAATCCGAAAGGGCTAAAAATAAATCCGAAAAAACGGAATTTGAAAAAAAATAAAATGGATTTCATAGATGGCCAAAATCACTATACACCTGGGTGTTTTATTTTGAAATTCGTTTTTTAAAGTATCCGGCTGTGCCGTGGCCTTCCACATCGTGACTTGACACAGCTCTCGGAGATGCCGAAACGATCGCTGTAGCGCGCACCGTTGGCGACAATACAACGTGCTGGAGAGGCTGACGGCCTGGGCGTTTATCTAACATAGAGGTCGACCGATTAATCGACCGATTTTTGGCATTTTTTTGCATAATCGGCCTCGGCCAATATCCCAGTATATCAAGCCTTTTTAATAGGCAGGCGCATCTGCGGGCAGCCTAGTGTTAAAAACATGAATAGGCGACATTTTTTACAGCGCACCCAGAGAACAGCTGCCTCCAGCCCCTCCCCTCGTGAAGTATAGCGCCGTGTGTCTCGCACAGTCACTTCAGGCTCAGACGCTACCGTTAGTAGTAACATATTGCTGGTGTTCTTGCCTTGGGATTAACTGTACTAATAAAACCGTACAAAACACCGCGGCCACACCGCTGTGGAAGCTCCCCGAATGTTATTTATCAGAGTCTGGTTGTTACCCCTGTTTGTGGCAGTCTCATCCACTCCTATAACGGAGCTAACCGCTGACGGAGCTAACCGCTGACGGAGCTAACTGCTAACGGAGCTAATCGTTGCTAACAGAGCCTTCAGTTCTCCGTGCCTGTATCCATTAACTGCATCTATGGACTTGAGCACGAATTGGCTGGACGTGTTTTAAATTACACCTAAGAGTTGTTTGAATGACAGAAATCTGCTTAGATAAGATCCTAATGAGTGCAACAGGATATGTAACAGTAGGATCCCCAAAACACAAATAAAACACTTGAACAATGATCTAACAAACAAGGTGAACAAGAATTGACTTTAGATAGCCCTAGTCTTATGTGATTCAACAGGAGTTAGGAGGAAATAGTGTTGAGATTAATAATAACATTTCACTTTCTGTGAAGCTTGCAGATTTATATTCTCAGAAGTTTATTTTCTTCTTACCTGTTTCGTTTAATATATTTTTCATACATTATTTATACAATAGCCAATACAGTATGTTTTTACATTATACATTTTTAATTGAAGTATACAAGTGTAGATTGGTGAAGTGTTCAATAAATGTTTTTGTTGAGAAATTCTGTGTATATTAGTGTTACATTTTATCGGCTGACCCTGATTTCTAAAGATCGGCATCAGCATTGGACAGAGAAAACCCATATCGGTCGACCTCTAATCTAACACGTGTTTGTGTTCCCTATTTGTGCATGTAGGTAAGACAGCAATCAGTTTTCGGGTGATTAGTTTTTGGCATGACACCGGTAGCCGGGGAACCGCAATGAATGAGCCTTGTAGCGATGTAGCAACTCCCTGCCTCCGCTGCTGTACTGGATGCGTGGGGACACACTCACAGAGATGCCTTGATTTATAGATGGATGACGCAAGTTATTTACCTTAGTATCAGCACTCCAGCAGATTGTTCCAGTGTTCCTCATCTTCCAGTACTTGATAAACTTGGTCCCTGGACGCAGTCGGGTTCCATCAGGAAGGTTCTCGTCCAGAAATGCGGCCGTCATGGCTGGAACCACCAGGGGACAGGGACGCTTTGGACGCCTGGGCAAGAAATACAGCCATTTTGCTCTGCATCATCTCCAGTTGTTCTTAAAGGAACACGCCGACTTATTGGGACTAGCTTATTCACAGTAACCCACAGAGTTAGATAAGTCCATACAGACCCTTCTCATCTCCATGCGTGTTGTAACTCTGTCTGACACCCCCACCGCAAGCCTAGCTTAGCACAGATCCTGGAGGTAACCGGCTCCATCTAGGCTACTGCTCCCAATAAGTGATAAAATAACACCAACATTTTCCTATTTACATGTTGTGATTTGTATAGTCACAGGGTGAACAAATAACAAGGTCACATGAGACACAGCCATCTTGTATACGGTTAGAAGACGGCTGTGTCTCATGTGACCCTGTTATTTGTACACGCTATGACTATACAAATCACAAAATGTAAATAGGAGAATAATGGCGTTATTTTGTCACTTGTGTTAACCAGGCTAGCGAGAATGGTATGTATGGACTTATCTAACTCTGGGGGATATGGTGAACAAGCTAAAGTCCCAATAAGTCGCTGTGTTCCTTTAAAGATGTGTTCAGACCAGGGTTGATCGTTTGTTGCACAATTCAGCAGATTTAAATGAATCAATGTGTGAAACTAAACACTGGTTCCCAATCTTTTTTGTCAGTTGTCAACAGTGATGGAATGTAACTAAGTACATTTACTCCAGAAATGTACCTAAGTACAAATGTTGAGGTACTTGTACCTTACTTGAGTCTTTTCTTTTCATGCCAATTTGTACTTCTACTCCGCTACATTTCAGAGAGAAATATTGTACTTTTTACTCCACTACATCCATCTGTTACAGCTTTAGTTACTAGTTACTTTACACATTAAGATTTCTGCACACAAAACACACGTAGTTTATAAAATCTGATGTTTTATTATGAATGAAACTAGCCAACAATATAAATGGCCTACAAGTCCAGCTGAAATGATTAGACCATTAAACACACAACTGTTTGGATCCTTTACACTTTGTACAATGGGCGGAGAGTTCTGCATTGAGTACATTTACTTTCAATACTTTAATACTACATTTTCCTGATGATACTTACATAATATTACTTTAGTAACATTTACAACGCAGGACTTTCACTTGTAACAGAGTGTTTTTGCAGTGTGGTGTTAGTAATTTTACTAAAGTAATTAACTTAAGCTGGGTGTCAACTCAAGTACCCCACCACTATGTATTTCACCCATTTATCCATATTACTTTTAGCTAGTTATTGAAACTATTTATCCATTATGTTGAGCTATTTATCCAATAGCTTAAGATACTTTTGATGTTTATCCATTTCATTAAGCTTTAAACATTTCTATTTTAACCATTATCCATATTCTGTACAGTTTCTACTTCTGTGCGTGCTTGCTCACTTGCTTTCACACACTTATTACTGATTCAAAACAAAGATATACTGTATTTTTATTAAAATTCATATGTGTTTCAAATTTCCTGAGCTACTCCATAATCTTCCACTAATACAAAGGGCCCTATCTTGCAGCGCAAAGCCCGATGCAAGTGTCTTTGCTAGTTTAAGACCGACGCAGTTGTCAGTTTCCCGTCCAGCGCCCGCGTCGTTTGAATAGCAAATGCTATGCTTCCATCTGTGCGCCCATGGGCGTGCTGGTCTTACAGGGAGGTGTGTTCAGGTGCATTCTGGGCGTATTGCTATCTTGAGGCAGCGGAAAGTGATTGCGCCATTGACCAACAAAAACCTGGTCTAAAGTCAATATTGAGCATTTCATTGTTATTTTAACAGCGCCTAGGCTTGTGCACAGCACGCGCACACTATGCTTGTTACACACACAGGGACGCACAGCAGCATACACACATGCAGGAGATTAAAAATTAAATATTACAATGTGAAATAGTATTATGATATGATTTGCTTGCATGCTTTCACTTCACGCAGGAGCAGATCAGTTTCTTCTCATTACATGTCATTTAGATGACGCTTTTATCCAAAGTGACTTACAATTGCTATATATGTCAGAGGTCGCACACCTCTGGAGCAACTAGGGGTTAAGTGTCTTGCTCAGGGACACATTGGTTGATGTAACGCAGTGAGATTCGAACCCAGGTCTCCCACACCAAAGGCATGTGTCATATCCACTGCACCATCACCACCGCCTGAAAACCTCCTGAAAATCTCCCCATCCTGCTCAACAAATCCGCCATTATAATAGCAATGTGCCAAGGTAGAAACGCGCCTGGCTTTTAAAGGGGATGGGAGATGACACTCTGATTGGTTTATTGCATGTTACCATCCATCCATCTTCGTCCGCTTATCCGGTATCGGGTCGTGGGGGTAGCAGCTCCAGCAGGGGACCCCAAACTTCCCTTTCCCGAGCCACATTAACCAGCTCCGACTGGGGGATCCCGAGGCGTTCCCAGGCCAGGTTGGAGATATAATCCCTCCACCTAGTCCTGGGTCTTCCCCGAGGCCTCCTCCCAGCTGGACTTGCCTGGAACACCTCCCTAGGGAGGCGCCCAGGGGGCATCCTTACCAGATGCCCGAACCACCTCAACTGGCTCCTTTCGGCGTGAAGGAGCAGCGGCTCTACTCAGAGCTCCTCACGGATGACTGAGCTTCTCACCCTATCTCTAAGGGAGACGCCAGCCACCCTCCTGAGGACACCCATTTCGGCCGCTTGTACCCTGGATCTTGTTCTTTCGGTCATGACCCAGCCTTCATGACCATAGGTGAGGGTAGGAACGAAAACTGACCAAGATTGAGAGCTTTGCCTTCTGGCTCAGCTCTCTTTTCGTCACAACGGTGCGATAAATTGAATGTAATACCGCACCCGCTGCGCCGATTCTCCGACCAATCTCCCGCTCCATTGTCCCCTCACTCGCGAACAAGACCCCAAGGTACTTGAACTCCTTCACTTGGGGTAAGGACTCATTCCCTACCTGGAGAAGGCACTCCATCGGTTTCCTACTGAGAACCATGGCCTCCGATTTAGAGGTGGTGATCCTCATCCCAGCCGCTTCACACTCGGCTGCGAACCAATCCAGCGAGTGCTGAAGGTCACAGACCGATGATGCCATCAGGACCACATCATCTGCAAATGAGTGGGCTGAGATCCCCAGCCCACCGAACTGCAACCCCTCTCCACCCCGACTACGCCTCGATATCCTGTCCATAAATACTACAAACAGGATTGGTGACAAAGCGTAGCCCTGGCGGAGGCCAACTCTCACCTGAAACAAGTCCGACTTACTGCCGAGAACCCGGAAACAGCTCTCGCTTTGGTCGTACAGAGATTGAATGGCCCTGAGAAAGGACCCCCTCACCCCATACTCCCGCAGCACCTCCCACAGTATCTCCCAGGGGACCCGGTCATACGCCTTCTTCAGATCCACAAAGCACATGTAGACCGGTTGGGCATACTCCCAGGCTCCCTCCAGGATCCTTGCGAGAGTAAAGAGCTGGTCCGTTGTTCCACGACCAGGACGGAATCCGCATTGTTCCTCTTCAACCTGAGGTTCGACTATCGAACGAACCCTCCTTTCCAGCACCTTGGAGTAGACTTTACCGGGGAGGCTGAGAAGTGTGATACCCCTGTAATTGGCACACACCCTCTGGTCCCCCTTTTTGAAAAGGGGAACCACCACCCCGGTCTGCCACTCCTTAGGCACCGTCCCAGACTTCCACGCAATGTTGAAGAGGCGTGTCAACCAAGACAAACAGATCTCATCAATCCCTGGGGCTTTGCCACTGTGGAGTTGTTTAACTACCTCAGCAACTTCCACCAGGGAAATTGACAACAATGCCCCATCATCCTCCAGCTCTGCCTCTACCATAGAGGGCGTATTAGTCGGATTTAGGAGTTCCTCAAACTGCTCCTTCCACCGCCCTATTACTTCCTCAGTTGAGGTCAACAGTGTCCCATCCTTACTGTACACAGCTTGGATGGTTCCCCACTTCCCCCTCCTGAGGTGGCGAACGGTTTTCCAGAAGCACCTTGGTGCCGACCGAAAGTCCTTCTCCATGTCTTCTCCAAACTTTTCCCACACCCGCTGCTTTGCCTCTTTCACGGCAGGGGATGCAGCCCTTCGGGCCCTTTGGTACCTTGCAACTGCCTCCGGAGTCCTCCGGGATAACATATCCCGGAAAGACTCCTTCTTCAGTCGGACGGCTTCCCTGACCACCGGTGTCCACCACGGTGTTCGTGGGTTACCGCCCATTGAGGCACCTAAAACCCTAAGACCACAGCTCCCCGCCGCAGCTTCAGCAATGGAGACTTTGAACATTCTCCACCCGGGTTCAATGCCCCCAGCCTCCACAGGGATGCACGAAAAGCTCCGCCGGAGGTGTGAGTTGAAAGTCTGTCGGACAGGGGCCTCCTGCAGACGTTCCCAATTTACCCGCACTACCCGTTTGGGCTTACCAGGTCTGTCCAGAGTCTTCCCCCACCCTCTGACCCAACTCACCACCAGATGGTGATTGGTTGACAGCTCCGCCCCTCTCTTCACCTGAGTGTCCAAAACATACGGCCTCAGATCAGATGAAACGATTATAAAATTGATCATTGACCTTTGGCCTAGGGTGCTCTGGTACCAAGTACACTTATGAGCATCCCTATGTTCGAACATGGTGTTCGTTATAGACAATCCATGACTAGCACAGAAGTCCAACAACAAACAACCACTCTGGTTTAGATCAGGGAGGCCGTTCCTCCCAATCACGCCTCTCCATGTGTCTCCATCATTGCCCACGTGCGCGTTGAAGTCCCCCAGCAGAACGATGGAGTCTCCCACTGGAGCCCCATACAGGACTCCACTCAAGGTCTCCAAGAAGGCCGAATACTCCGAACTCAGAGTCAGAGTTCCCCCCCCCCCCACAACCCGCAGGCGTAGGGAGACGACCCTCTCGTCCACCGGGGTAAACTCCAACGTAGCGGCGCTCAGCCGGGGGCTTGTGAGTATCCCCACACCCGCCCGGCGCCTCACACCTTGGGCAACTCCGGAGAAGAAAAGAGTCCAACCCCTATCCAGGAGTATGGTTTCAGAAACGAGACTGTGCATAGAGGTAAGCCCCACCAGATTTAACCGGTAGTGCTCCACCTCCCGCACAAATTCCGGCTCCTTCCCCCACAGAGAAGTGACATTCCACATCCCCAGAGCCAGCGTCTGCTGCCCGGGTCTGGTCCGTCGAGGCCCCTGACCTTCACTGCCACCCATGTGACAGCGCACCCGACCCCATCGCTTCCTCCCACAGGTGGTGGGCCCATGGGATGGAGAGATGGATGCCACGTAGCTTTTTCGGGCTGTGCCCGGCCGGGCTCTGTGGCAAACCCGGCCACCAGACGCTCGCTGACGAGCCCTCCGTCTGGGCCTGGCTCCAGACGGGGGCCCCAGGCTTCCACCGGGCAGGGTCACTCCATCTCTACCTTGGTCACTCATAGGGTTTTTGAACCATTCTTTGTCTGGCCCCTCACCTGAGACCACTTTGCCTTGGGAGACCCTACCAGGAGCACAAAGCTCCAGACAACACAGCCCTCAGGCTCATAGGGACACACAAACCTCACCACGATGTTATTGCATGTTACACCCAAAACAATTAATTTATTAAGACACTAAGTCCAACACTTTTGAACCATGCGCTTGGCGCACGGACCCTTTTTTCTGTCGTTAAACTAGCAAAAGTGGATTTGTACACACCCTAAACGGCAGGCGCTTCACGCCGTGCGTTTAGATCGTTAAAGCGTAACTCTCGCCAAAATGCAACCTAGGGTCTTTTTGTGAATGTACCCGAGTCAAACTTTCGTTTAAAAGCATATTTAGGACGGAATCGCCACTTTTAAGATTTACCGTATTTTTGGTCAAATGGCCTTTTGAATGGGAGTGCTAGGGGCACTTTTATGCTAGCCTCAAAATAGCTATTTTTAAAACACTAAGAAGGCTCGACACAACATGAAACTTTGCTTTAAGTATCACCAGGGGCTCTACACCTTAACGAAAGCATTGACAACATTGTTTGTGTACCCAGAGTTTACTAAAAAGACGGTTTTGAGCAACTCACATTAGCAGTTGTTATTTATGCTATTCGCCATTTTACCAGTCAAAAACAAGCAATCTCCAAATGCGAATGAACGGACTCCATAGGAGGAAATGTCATTCCTATATGAGGCTCCTTTTTCAACTACAAAGTCAATATTGTGTTTCACTAACGACAAAACAACGAATTATCCGTGCATTTATATGGAACTAAGCTTTTGGAGCGTTCCATCTTTACTTTCCTCCCTCGATTTTTTTGACTGGCTCGATAGACGGCGACCGGAAGAACAACAGCTAGAGTGAATATGTAAATATGCTTTTAAATGAAAGTTTGACTCGGGTACATTCACAAAAAGACCCTAGTTTGCATTTGGCGAGAGTTACGCTTTAAAATAGGGCCAAAAATACACTGGCCTTTTATTGAATCATTTACTTTAGTCGCCAGGGTGTACTCTAACCAATCTAGTTGGGAGCGTATGAGTGTTGGTGTTTAGGGACCTACTCGGGGCTGCTGTGCTGGGTGGCTCGCGGCTGCAGGAGGACAGGGGAGGAGCTTCCATCTCGGTGGGAGGAGCTCCACTGGATGCCCCGCCTCTCCATTCTCAGCTGTTTCCGGATCTCTTTGACCTCGGCCTTCAGCAGGCGCTTTTCCGCTTTCAGCCGCTGCTTCTCCGCCTTTCGGAAACTGCGGTCACCTCGCCTGTAGAACCTGAAAGGGACACCGCGGTTCGAGCTATTAGAACAATGATTCCTTTAACACAGGGGTCTTTAATGTTTTTTTTAGGCCAGGGACCTCTTAGCTGAAAGAGATACAGAGTAGGGACCCCCTACTATTCGTGTCAAACTCAAAGCCCAGGGGCCAAATCCGGCCCCTCGCATCCCCTGATCCGGCCGGCAAATCAATTGAGGTTCACAATAAGTTTTGGCCCTCCTTAGCTGTGCGCCAAACCAAATAGATGAACTGTGTTTTACGCGACACTCAAAGCTTTGCAGATTTTGAGACTCAGAAATTCCCACAGTACCGGAGAGTTTGCATATTCATGCTGTGAAACCAGTTGTTGTGAGTCAGCTGTGCGGTAGCCAGCTTTAAAAAATGTAATCATTGTTTTGCTTGATTTGCTAAATTCTATGATGGCTTTGGAACTTCTTTGCTGACTTTTTCAGGGCTTTATGTCGACCAAGTTTAAGTGAGAAGACTATATGACGTGCAATTAATACAGTCAATGATATTTGACTTTTTCGATGAAATAAAACCATGTCAATAAACTATACGTGTCTGGCCCTTGATGTCTGCACTCGATCCAAATACTTCTTCCACTGCTGGTAACAAGACTGCGGAGTCCTACCTGCTGTGGTCCGGGGCTGGGGATCCGTGCTCGGGGATGGACAGAGGAGTCCGGGCTCTCACCAGGTTGTGACTGGGATCATGGGAGAAACTGCAGGGCTCGCACAGAGTACAGGACGTACACACACTGCACACACACACAGACAGAGACACAATGGAAAAGAAAGGGAGAGACAAGCTGAGGACTGGTTGTTTCTGTGCAACGCAACATTTTTCTATGAGGCCGAAACACATGGAAAGAGAAAGCAAAGCAGGTGGAACAGAAACCCAATCCCATTTTTAAGTTTCAGATTTTAAGGAAACAAAGAATGGCTCTCCTCTCTGACCTTTCTTTTCATTCTGTACTAGTCTGTATTTTCTTGTTGAGCCATGCGTTTAATGTATGTACATCTATCTCTGTTGAGTTTGTGTTCTGTCTTTTATGTATTTTAAAGGCCCATCTTGGGACTGGCATTGCAAATTAGCTTAGGCCATTGTAGCGCACTGAAAACTCTTCTGTTTTTCTAGTCAATGTTATCATATCAGCACGCTTAGTTAAAATAACTTGCTGTATGTACTTTTGTGAATTCATAATGTCTTTATGACAAGGTAAAAAACACTATATTGTGTAATGCCTACGGACAGTGTAGGAGGAAATATTTGTTAAGCACTAACTCTTTAAGTGAAACAGAAGAGCATTGTGTGCACGTACAAAGAGACAGAAACATGCTTGTATTAAACCTCGGCTATTTCTTCTATTATGATGTTGCTACAGTATGTGTGGTATTTACTGATGACTGTAAACATTGACTGTCTCCTGAGCAGTGATAGTGGAGTGGTTAAAGGACAATTCCGGCGCAAAATGAAGCTAGGGGTTAATAACATAAGCTTACCATGTCGAGCGTTCCCTGGGACATGTTTTCGTAGTAATCAAATGTGTATCTAGCTTCAGCTAGCTTTAGCGCAAACCAGTGATTAGCTTGCAACGCTTGTATTTGGGGCACTTGGAAAGTAAAAACAAATCACTATTTCTATACCACTAAAAAGGCTCAAAATAGCACCACGCTTCAACGGTAGCATGGGGGTCCCTAAATGTTAACCGAAGCATTGAGAACTTTGTAAGTGTACAGACAGTTTATTAAAAAGATAGTTTAGAAAGACAGTAGCTCCCAAGACGGCGGCTGCCTGTATACGAGAACGTTACTGCCTCTGTACCAAAACTCTCCAGAAATCTCTTCACCCCTCACCCAAAGGGATTTAGTGAATATTAGCTATACATATTAGCTAGTTGTGTATATACTGTATGTTTCAGTTGATTGGTGTGGTCTCAGACTCCATACACTCTGGTCTTAGTGATGACTTGGTCTCTGTTTAGGTGGTCTTGACTACAACACTGCAGAATACTGAAAGCAGCAGAAATGCAAACCTGAGTACACTTTAATATCTGTTTATTTATCGCAACGTAATATCGTTAGCGCGATATTTAACAAAGTTATTGCATATCCCATGTGTTCCACATATGGTGCAGCCCTACTGCAGCCAGTTAGCTGCCACTGGCACATACCTGCACTGGTAGCCTCCTCCGGTGGTCTGCCCCCGGCAGGAGGAGCAGGGCGGGGTGGAGGAGGATGGAGCTCCAGGCAGGGTAGAGGAGGACACCTCAGGGACCTGCTGGGCCTCTGCTCCTCCTACTGCGTCCCCTCTACCTCCCCCACCTCCTGCTCCTGCTCCTCCTCCTCCTCCTCCTCCCCCCAGGGGCTTGTGAATGCAGCACTGTCCAGAGAACTCCCGGCAGATCTTCTCTACCGCCTCACGCACAACCTGGTCCTTAAACTGCAGGGAGAAGGGGGGAGGGGAGGGCAGTGGGAGATATGGGAGGAGAGTGCTCAGTAAGTCTAGGCAATATGTCAATATTATATCGACATTGATATATGAGGCTCGATATGGTCTTAAATATCGGATAACATAACATTGTCTCTCTATTCCAGTGGTGGAAGTATTCAGATTCTTCACTTCAGTAAAGTACTAACAGCCACTGACAGGCTCAGATTAATATTCTAAGTGTCTGACAACATTATGGAAAGGATTTCTAAGGAGGTCGACTTTCTGTTAAAGAGTAAGATCCTCTTTTTTAAAATACAAACATCCGCGAAATAGCGCTCGCTAAAGCCACCAGACTCCATGTAAATAATCAGTAATTTTAGCATTGTAAAATACACTTAAAAAAAAATAAACGATGAAAAGCCGTTTTGGGTCGTCTTTCCACTTTTCCAACCATCACAACTTTAGTTTTGTTTGAAATAAAAACAGTTTACCGATTTACATGTGAAAATATGCTGGCTCTATACACGCTAAAAGTACTGTTTTTTCAAATGGAGTCTGGTGGGTTTAGCGCTAGCGACCTCAGAGCTGTTTCTGGTTAAACAGAAAGGTCTTAAATAGGTTTTAAAAGGTCTATCTCTGTAGGGATCCTTTCCACAATGTTGTCAGACACTTAGAATAATAATCTGAGTCTGTCAGCGGCAAAAACAGAAGTTCCAGCCTTCCTGGAAGCCATGCAGCTGAAAGCCATCACTAACTCCGCCACACAGCTGACCAAGTCACGTGACGCTTCAGAGGAGAGGACGTCTCATCCCTCTCTACAAACATTTCCTTGTTTCCTTTCTCCTCGCACGTCTCTCCCATGCTTCCTCGGTGGGAGGGACTAAGACGCAAGGAAGCCAAGCAAGTGAAGGAAACATTGATGCAATTTAAGGGAAGTGAGATGCAGCGTCTGTCACCTCCATTAGGTTGTTCTTACCTTCTCCATGTAAGAGGTGAACCAGGCTGGAGGAGTCTTGTCTTCTTCTTTGGTCCCCTTCACATCTTTCATGATCACCTGATCAACAGGATATATACATTAGATAAAACATGCATATCAACATCTTTATTACATTATTGTCAATGTAAATGACCACACAACTTTCATTATGGTCAGAACCTGAGGGTGGCCAACAATGTCAAGCCCTAATATTGATGTTGAACAAGAACTAGTCTTCTTTGCTAACCGAGGCCGGTCATATGCGGTTTTCCTCAACAGCATGACTTGCTATGGCCTTTCCTGTCTTTGTCAGTTCTGCTCTCCCAGACACAACCTGCACAAATCAATGCTTTTGAACCAGGGGTCTTCAACGGTTTTTTAGGCCAGGGACCCTTTAGCTGAAAGAGAGACCGAGTAAGGACCCCCTACTACATATACTTTCTGCAACTGAGTTGCATATTAAACTGGGCCGAATGGATGAAATTAAATTGTTTATACATCATGTTTTAATGTTAAACATACATGTGGGAAGCACAGTAAATCCTTAAGCTTAACTGTATGGCTATCATAGTGGCTACCTTACCTATAGTAAGATTATGGTAGCACTGCATATTACGGTACAGTAATAAGATGGTAATAGTAGGATAACAGTGAGAGATGTAACAGATGTAATAACATGCAATTACCAATGTAATAAGTAAGAAAGGGTTCGACAATAACCATATGTATATCTAGGTAATGGTAATATAGTTATATTTATATTGTAATAACATGGTAATAATGGGGTAATATATGTTGATGTTTTCACAGTATTAGAGGCTAATATCAGCATAATACCTTCCAAATTAGATAAAACTTCTTGGAATTTAAAATTGGTAATTACCATATTATAATGCTGAAATTCATCCACCCTTTATGTTCCAAACATTTCCCTTTTGTTTCAAGGTAATAATTTATGTTAATGTTTAATTTTGTGACTTCTTACCTGGAAACGCTTTTGGTAGTTTCTGTGTAACAACCATGACTACGGGCCGCAAAATGCAAAAACTGCCTGTTTCTATTGTATTACATGGTAATATTAGAATAACAGATGTGTAGATATTACCTGGAAAAGCTTCTGGTAGTTTCTGTGTAACAACCATGAATCAGGGCCGCAAAATGCAAAACTGCCTGTTTCTATTGTATTACATGTTAATATTAGAATAACAGAGGTAACAACCATGAATCAGGGCCGCAAAATGCAAAACTGCCTATTACCATGTTATTACAATATAAATATAACTATATTACCATTACCTAGATTTACATATGGTTATTGCCGAACCCTTTCTTACTTATTACATTGGTAATTGCATGTTATTACATCTGTTACCTTATCACCCCAGTATTACGTCTTATTACTGTGATGTATAACTACGTTATTACTTTGGTAATTACATGTTATTACCTATATATTACCTCTTTATTATCTCACTGTTACCCCACTATTACCATCTTATTACTGTACCATAATGTGCAGTGCTACCAAGATTATCTTCAATGCGTAAATTAAATATTTTTTCACAAAAAGGCCTATTGACCTGTGTACACTCATTGCCCAGCCCTTGTGTATTATCTCTGACATTCTCCTGTCTGTTGTTTGTGTGTAAATGGTTTTTTATTGGGGGAGGGGGGGTCTGTAGACTGTTAAAAACTGAATAGCCCTTTTTTGGATAAATAAAGTTGTTTGAACGTTTCTTTAACGTTTTTGCTGTTTTCTTTATGAAGGCTAAGGAACTTTTGTGGGCTTTATGAGGACCAAACTGTAAGTGAGAAAGCTATTTGAGACAATAATACAGTCAAAGATATTTGACTTTTTCTCTTAAATAAAAGCATGACAATGAACTCTACATGTCTGGCCCTTGATGCGATTCTCGTTTTCCAGTCTGGCCCTTAGTGAAGTGGAGTTTGACAGCCCTGGGTTTGCCATATATGATAATTCAGGGGCATTGACTATGCTCATGATCAAATCTCCAGAACGTGCACCTGATGAACAGCTGGTATTTATCAGGCTGAAACGAGCAATTTACAAACGTTTGTGCAGTTCTGAGGATTTGGTGAGTCTGAATAATTTGTTCTACAACTGATGGCTATTTCAACTGGCTAGAAAAACCATTTACCAATAACACTTTGGTATGCAGGATTAAAAATTGGGACTTCATCTACCTATATAGCTAGCTAGCTAGCACTACCTCATGAAAAATAATAAAGATAATGGTCACAGAGACACAAGCCTGGATCAGATCACACAGCTGTATAAGTTGTTGACTTTCAGAAATAATAACCTTTGCATTAATATGTTTCTTCTATCCAACAAAAAAAAAATTAAGTAATCTGAGGTACATTAGTGAGATGCATCATTTCCAAAGTTCTGATTAGGGTGTAACGGATCACAAAACTCACAGTATGGATCGGATCACAGTTTAAAGTCACAGATCGGATACATTTGCGAATCAGCACAAAAAATGGGCGAATTTAAATGATTATGAAAAATGTAATAACATTGGGCTTCATTCACCAATATCTTCCTGTGAATTTTCTGAACTTTGTTCTTAATAAACTTCCTAATAAAAGTCTATGTCGGATTCATGACATCAGAATCAGAATCAGAAATACTTTAATAATCCCAGGGGGAAATTATTTTTGTTACATGTTCTTAAACAACAGAATTGTTCGCACCTGTGTTCTTAGGATTGATGAATCCCACGTCTTCGTAGTTGAAAGCACGTGCCAGTTGTTCCTAATTAGCATAAGAAAACGCCCCGCAAATTCCTATATAAGGACATGACACTTCAGGGCCGTGTGCAAGAAAAGTTGGAGAATGGCCAAAAGATGCACTGACGGTGGTGGTCCACCAATCACCAAACGAAAAAAGAACTTCAGTAATTCTGAAATAGAAATTACTGCAAGAGATAAATGCCAAACGAGGCATCATATTTAGTAGTGTTTCCAGTGGTTTTAAAGCCACCGACAAAACAGAGGCATGGAAGGAGATCATGGATTCCGTGAACTCTGTTTCTGGACAACGTCGCTCAATTGAAGATGTAAAAAAAGAAATGGTTTGACTTCAAATCAGAGACCAAAACATCCATTGCCAAACATAAGACATATGCTGATCAATCACCAAATAACGTGGGATTTAATCAGCTTAATTGCTGATGTAAACTGCAGTGTTAGTGTTTCAACAAATGATCAGAAATACATTACAGTAAAATACTATCATTGTAAAGGACTGTAGATTTAGATAATATGCAGTAACCAATTATTTGGAGCAAACTGTCATCACTCAAATGTGCATAAGAGTGCTCTTGAGTGTGCGTAGATTTTGTTCTTAGCTAAGAACAAATCCAAGATAAGAAAACAGAGAATGTCAGAATCTTTGTTAAAAAGTGCGTAAGTGTGGTTTAAGAACACATTTCTTCGTAAGAACGGTTGGTGAATGAGGCCCAATAACTTTTAACAATAATAACATCTTTCACCAGTAGATTGCTGTTAAATGACAAAAACAGATGAGAAAATTGTATTTTACAGTAACTTTAAAACGCACCATTTAGTCTCGTCGGTGTTGTTTTTCAGACAACAGCAGTGACCAGTGCTAGTTTGTGTCTGTAAGCTCAGAGCTTTAGCGGCAGACGGTTGTACGTCCTGCTGTTGGAATCCTCTACAGTGAAATACAGTCGCACTTTTACACCGTTTAGCTGTCAGCATTTTAACCATATTTAATCCAGCTACTAGCTGTATCTTTTCACGGCAACCCTCCATAGAGATTTATCAGCCTACTTTAAGTAACAGCAAGAGTAAACATTTAGAGTACTTCACACTATTATTATAGTTAAACTTTGCAATTGATCCACGGATCAACTATGGTCTGTTACACCACTAGTTGTGATCAGTGGCAGCTGAGGTACCATGGCCTAATATGAAACGCTGTGTGTTGGGGTCTTACCATGCCCTGTTCTGGCACTGCAGCCTGGACTTTGCGGCTGACCACCTGGGCCAGAGTGGGGCAGTGCTGGGGGGGTCTGAAGCCCCTCTTGGGCTCTGTTCCGCTGGCCTTGGTGGTGGGGGCCCTCGCCGACTGGCCCCGAGTCTCGTACACATTCATGTGTAGTCGGTTCCCCTGCCTCGCTGCACTCTGGGAAACAAGTCAATGGGTTAGAGTCACCCGCTGACATTTTTTGGATATATTTTGGATCAAATTCTCAACACAGCTGTGTCTCTCTTCTGATAACAACAAAAAATGCTTCGCTAGAGAGGAGACACCAGCCTCAGTGGAGGAACACCGGTAAACCTGCGAAAAATATCCGATAGACTCCTTTCCCATTGCCGGTAGACGGGTATTCCTGTCCGTTTTCCTGGTGTGTCACCTTCAACGTCACAAATGCCATGGGCTGGGTTCAACTTCAGTTTTAGGCCCCTGCAGAACTTTAGTGCCAAGTAGCACCCTTCTTTTTAACAACCTCCTACAGCTCTTCCTGGGGGATCCAAGGCACCCCAAGCCTAGATGGGATATGCAGTTGAATCCTTCTAACATGGCAGAGCCAGCTATGCCAAAACGTGTTAAATTATATTGATAGACTGCACTATACTGTACATGCTGGGTCTTTTCCCAGTTGGATGGAACCGTTAATACCTCCACAGGAAGGCTTCTTAAATGGAAAGTCCACTGAAAACAGTACATTTATCTGCGATATGTAACATTATTCCAGCATTTATCTTATAAAAAAAACTGTAATATAATAATACATCGCTCTTTGCGATAGTGGACGTGTAGGCTACTACTTGCACGTGCGCGCGTGGGTAGGGGATGGAGGGGGGCCCATTCCAAATTTGTGTGCAGGGCTCGTGGTCATGATAACCCGTCCCTATTAGGATTGTATCAGGTAGCAATACTCTACTTTGCTATGCCTGCTTGCTGGCTGATTTAAACCCAGATAAGAGGCATAACATGAATGGATGAACCTTTTCACAGTGTTGCTTACTCTTTTCCAATGAAAGCAGCTAGCACCAGCTCCAAAAGTCGATAAAAGTAGCTAGATGATGTCATATGCTCATTTGCATATGTGTGACGTAACTACGCAATCATTTGCACAACTTAGAGGTTGTGTCAGCAAGGTAGATAGAAAGAAATAGAAATCCTGAAATACGTTGCATGTTCGCCGGACAGTACTGGAGTCTATTCTACAGAAAGTCCCCAGATTTGTCGCTAGTCGCTTTTGTGAAAAAAAGTTGCTAAGGGGGTCTGAAAAGTCTCTAAATCTAACAACAAAGTCGCTAGGTTGGCAATACTGGTTTCACCTCTGTGTAATGTAGTTCTTGCATATAGTAAAGTCTCAAAGTTGCCACTGTCATTACATTACCATCGTCATGTTTTATACAGGCAACGTGTGCAAAGCTAAAATGTACAATACACGACTTCTTCGTTTCCCAGATAAGTACAGAAAAGTGAACAGCAATTCAATCAATTTACCTTCAATGCCTCTTCGTATTCCACTGGAATAAAAGCAGAGACATTCATTAACATGACATTAATATGCAAACTCTCAGAATCTCATAGATGTATTTGGTTTTGTTTAGCATACTTAGGTATCTTATGACTGTTTGTTTGCTTACCTTGGCTGTTAATGGATACCTGGATGAAGAAAAGGGAAGATTCTTTGTGAGCATTTCCACAGTGCTGCCAGTTTGTCATTGAGGTTTCAGGAATTAAAAGGGGCACTCCACCAACATTAGGAATATGAAGCTGAGTTTACTCATCAGGGAAAGTACTGCAGTTGTGTCATGTCTTCTGCAGCTCTGGAGGAGCTTTGTAAAGTCTGAGAAAGTACCCTTATGATGTCATTGTGATGACATCAAGGTTATCTTAGCCTGGGTTTTTACTGCAATATTTTGAACAGTCGGTAAAATGAGTGGAGTTTGAAAGCGTGGGCATTTAAAGGCGTGGAGGATTTAAAGAAAGACGCTCCAGAGTTGCATTAGGAGAAATGTAGGATACAGCATTTTGGCTCAGTTATCTTGGTCTCTGTTGCACCAATTCTGACAATCATTTTTTTGAATAATCTGTCTCTTAAAAGTCCCCAAACCTGCGGGATGTGCAATACTAAATTGCTGAAGTACCCCTTTAAAATGACAGAAAAGCAAGTACCTTTAAGTAGGGCTGGACAATGAATCAAAAAGTAACCAGAGTCAACATTATGATTCTCTAACCAACCTAATTGTAGTCACATTGGGTCTTGTTTTGGTGGAACATGTGTACGTTCAAAAGTTGTTTTAGTCGTGCAACAGAAAACTCAGATTGGACAGATAGTCTAGCTAGCTGTCTGGATTTACCCTGCAGAGATCTGAGGAGCAGTTAACCATAGTCCTCAGAAATCCACCGGAGTTTAGAACGCCAACACAAAGAAATAGGAAGGGGACGGACATCCGGCCGAAAATGAGGGACATCCGGCGGAATTTCCGGTGGCAGCTGAGCAATCTCGAAAATGAAATGTTGTGGATATAGACTAAGTTCAGAGTTACCAGCATTATAGTGACGGAGGTTCATCCTGTAGCTCGCTACAACTCCAGCCCGGGGGCTGTAAACAAGTCGAGAATAGGGCAGGTAGTTTCTGACGCAGCCGTCTGTTATGGAGGATATATTTATTCATAATCCAAATTGAAAGTCCAAAGAGAAAATGAAGCAAGATCAAATTAAAAATATTATTATTTGACTACGCTACTAGGAAAAATCATGCCATTATTGAATTTAAAAAAGAAATAGGAAACTGAAAAAGCAAAGTTGAAATGTAAAATTATTTATCTTTTGAATTTTCAAATTCGATTTAACATTTGGCTTTTCCTATTTTGATTTAACATTTGGCTTTTCCACTGACAGATGTCAAAAGTGGAGGCGTGGCCCAAAGGCTGATGGGAGGGTCAGCCTTTGGGCAGAGGCACCTTATGGACAGCAGGGGGAGCTGACTGCTGGGAAGCACTGTTGAGGAGCATCTGGCTGCAGCTTCACCACCAGGCTGGCTTGGCCTCTTGTTTTACATTAAATGATAGAAACTGATGCTGTAAGCTAAACTCAAACGACATTTCATGCAACAGTTAAGTTTTCATGTAGTTACTGTAATTGGGCCCATGTACTTTTTCGTTCATTTGATTTCCGATTTTAAACCTTATTAATATTGATGACAATGTGTTCAAACGGAAAACAAGCCATATTTCAGGAAATAAACGTGTCCATGATTCTATTGAGAGACTTCCAGCTGACAGCGGGGTGTGTGAGCATCACTTACAGCATCAGTTTCTATCATTTAATGTAAAACAAGAGGCCAAGCCAGCCTGGTGGTGAAGCTGCAGCCAGATGCTCCTCAACAGTGCTTCCCAGCAGTCAGCTCCCCCTGCTGTCCATTAGGTGCCTCTGCACCCCTTTAGTTTCAGACCATCTCATCAGCCTTTGGGCCACGCCTCCATTTTTGACATCTGTCAGTGGAAAAGCCAAATGTTAAATCAAAATGGGAAAAGCCAAATGTTAAATCAAAATGGGAAAAGCCAAATGTTAAATCAAAATGGGAAAAGCCAAATGTTAAATCGAAAAGCCAAATCGAAATTGAAAATTCAAAAGATAAATCATTTTACATTTCAACTTTGCTTTTTCAGTTTCCTATTTCTTTTTTAAATTCAATAATGGCATGATTTTTCCTAGTAGCGTAGTCAAATAATAATATTTTTAATTTGATCTTGCTTCATTTTCTCTTTGGACTTTCAATTTGGATTATGAATAAATATATCCTCCATAGTCTGTTACACAACCTGTTTGGTAAAATAATGTCACTCCATACCCTAAAACATCCCGCTACTGGAAATAAATAACACAAGTGCGTTATGATATCAATTAGGGGTCGAGCGATTCTGTTTTTTCAAAGCTAATACCGATACAGATTATTAGTAGTTAATGAAACCGATATTTGGAACCGATATGCATTTGCTGTTCAGCAAAAATGAAAATCTTTTAGTCAAAATTAACATTTTTGGAACGTTACAAACTCCCAACACGAAAGTTTGTTTAAATGCTTCCAGCAAATAGTTGAATAGCTGAAGTGTTATCATGCTAACAGTTTGTTTGCAGGTGTTGCAGACTGTAGCCGAGCCAAAGTAGCGCACTTTTTAATAAATTAACTTTATCGGCAACCAAATACAAATCTGCAAACTGCCAAATATCGGCCCCGATAATCGGCCAGGCCGATAATTGGTCGATCCCTAATATCAATTATCATCATCATTATTGGGGTAAATGTGACAAAAATGGTGATATTGATTTGAGGTGATATTGACCAGCCTTACTGTACAGTGTCACAACTGAAAACAAGACAGAGTGACAACCAACAAGTCTCTCACCTCCTCGTTCTCCTCATCGAAATAGGTCAGCTGAAGACTGCTCAGGCCAAACGAACGCTTCACCTGCGCGCACACACACACACACACACACACACACACACACACACACACACACACACACACACACACACACACACACACACACACACACACACACACACACACACACACACACACACACACACACACTTCTGATAAGGACAGAGGATGATGGCTGAGAGACAGAAAGTGTTAAGGCTTAAACAAATGGACAATTGGACAAATAAAGTGATCCCTATTTCAGTTTCAATTAGGATGAACTCAGTGACTCAGACGGAGATGTGTTCTCGCTAAAGCTCAAGGATTAATCAAATCCATACCGTTATCGCAATGTTATGGAATTACAGTGTCCAGTCACACTGCTGCTGGCTCTTATGCTTCGACCCAAACCAATGAAAGCTCATGTTGCATGTATTACTCCGCAATTCACGTTGAATGAAAACCACTTAAGTCCACTTGCCTCTCTCTCTCTCATCTGTAAAACAACAACTCAAAGTGAATTGTGACATCTGTGACTCGGCAGCACTCAGACTAATGAACTCTCCCAGGCTTTAGACAGGGACCATAAATCCAGAGGTGCGGGGCTACCAGCCCATATTTCACCTTCTTTCTCGACACTGGCTGTTTACAATACCACTGATTAAAAAACACAGTTGTCAGGGGCTCCAGGCTCATTCCAGCTCACTGGTACACTATTAGCCCCTTTCCACTGCAGTAACGGGAAGTCAATGACACAGGTCTGCTTTAGGGAAGGGTTCATGGAATAAATTACTTAAGGCCCTGACACACCAAGGCAACTGCCGGCCGTCGGTTCAAGTTGGATTGGGCCGAATGATTGGAATATCTTTTTTTGCACATTATGTCAATAAAATGGGAAACGTACAACGACCTACTTGTGTAGGTATATTTATTTCAACACAAACATGTCTTTTAAAAGATCGACATATACCGAAACATAAACTAATGTTCTACCATGAAATTTAATATAAAGACTGTAACGTTAGACCTCTCTGGACCGTGGTTGGTGCTAGACGAACCATGCTAACTAGCCGGCCGGCCTCTAAATTAGTAAAACATAACAACTTAATGTTTCATTCACTCCCTCTTGTCACACTGTAGGAAGCACATTGCTGTCGCAAGAGTGACAAACTTTGTTC